>PVKA01047250.1:0-14429 GCA_004027165.1 Ctenomys sociabilis | reverse complement strand
AAAAAAAAAAAAAAAAAAAAATCAAAATTTTGAAACCAGTTCTTGCTAAATTGCCCAGGCTGGCTTTGAATTTACAGTCCTACTGCCTCAGCCTCCCAGAGTGCTAGAATTGCAGAGATGCACTACCACCCTGGGCTTTAATTCAACAAACATAACTATGCCTTCAATGGCTCCATCTGATTCCCTGGGAACAGAGATTTCCAAAGTCTTCTAGATTTTCTCCCCGATAATTCTCCTGGGTTTGATACTGCTGCTCTGGTCTTTGAAGGCCCTGCGGGCACATCTCTGCGCTCCCTTCCTAGAAAGCCCTGGAGTGCTCAAGTCCCATGGGTGCAGGGGACAGCGAGATGTGGTTTCACGGTCGTCACACAGACAACAGGAACAGAGTCTTCTGAGAACTATTTGCTCTTCTCTGAAGCAAGCCTGGCTGTTCAAGGCCTGCACACTGAGCTAGTCCCTTTCTCTCACACAGAGCTGGAGCTGTCACCAGTACCACCCACCTCGGACCTGACTCCGAGGCTGGGGCTCACATCTAGAGCCTCTCCCACTGCGGGTCCTGAGCCCGATGGTATAGCTCCCTGTCCGTGCTAGCATGGACTCGAGGTGCAGGGGACGTGGGGTGTGTGAGTGCTGAGGTTCTGCAGGTCGTGCGGCCACTGGACCCTGCGTGTGGGGTGAAAGGGAGCACCAGTGACACCTGCACACCAGTGCCTGCTGCCACAGCCTACCAACACTTGATGGTAGGGAGCCTTGAATTTCACTGAAGGGTGGTGTGTCGCCGGACACTGCGAAGCTGGGTAGGCCAGGTGGCCTCGCCTCTACTCACCCCTGTGTAGGCTGAGGTTCCCAGAGGGCTCTGGTGCTGGCTTCTTTGAAACCTGGGAAAGGAGGAGAGGCCTGGGCTCTCGAGCTGTCACTTCCCCTCCTGGGGCCTCAGTTTCCCCATCTGGGTTTTGGCCTCTTCTGTAGCTTCTTCATGAGGTTAAAATTCTGCCCTGCTCACCACCTCGGAAAACAATGTGGGGGAGGTGAGTTGTGGCCTTGAGCCCACATCTGGTGCCAAGCTACGGGGCTGACCTGAGGTGACCCTGCCGTGCTCCCTACTGTTGTGCTCTGCCTGGGCTAGGCAGCCGTCACTGTCACCATGAGCTCATTTCTCCTGGGAAGATTCTCCGGACGTTGCCCCTCCCTCCTGCTCACCCCAGGGTGACATCTACTGCACTGTGTCACAACACCTCCATCTACTTGTTTACTCACCGGTCTCCCCAGTTGAGGAAGAACCACAGGAGTTGAGGCAAGAGCCCAGCTAGTTGAGGTGGTGCAATAATCCCAGCAGGTGGGAGGCCGAGGCAGGAGGATCACTGCAAATTCCAAGGCCAGCCTGAGATATATAGTGAGTTCAAGGCCACTGTGAGCTACATAGTGAGACCCTGCCTCAAAATCAAAAACCAACAAATAAAAAGCCCCCAAGAGCTATTGGCTGTGTGGTATCAGTGCACCCAGATTGGGCATCACAGCTGACTGGGTAAACCAGTGAAGAAGGAGAAATTAGATCAGCAGGTCCTGGCCAAGCGTGCGGCCCCAGGCCTACAAACCCTGCTACTTGGAAGGCTGAGGCTGGAGGGTTGTTGTAGGCAGCGAGTTGGATAGAAATATTGTAGGCAGTCAGACAGGGTCAGGCCCTCAGACCCCTTACAACTGTGGGAGGGCTGGATGCTCCTGCTGTGAACCAGACCTAAGGACTGGCACCCAGGGGAGCTCATCACTCAGGAAGAGTTATTGAAAGGTCACCAGAGAAGGTCCTGTTTTATATTCATGCCCGCTTGCTACATGACTCACTGCCCCATTTGGTCCTGGGCCTAATCAATTTTACCTGAGCAATGGTGTTTGTAATCCCTTTGGCTGACCATAGTTTTGTCCCCCTAAGCCAGTTCCCATTCTCTCCATCTTAGCCCCGCATAGTTTTACACTATAAAAGTCCCTGGAAGAGACAGCTCCTGCGAACTACCCGCTCGGGGCTCCCTCCTGTCCCTCTCTTAGACAGGAGCTTTTCTTTCCCTCAATAAATATATTCTGCTCATAACCTCTGTTTGTTCGTAAAATTCATTCTTCGGTTTTAGAGAACACAAACTCATCCAGGTCAGGTGGGGAGATCATTTTTCCCTATGTCACTTGGAGGTCACCCACCGGAGATCAGTTTTTCTTGCTGTATCAGGATCACAAGTTCAAAGTAAGCTTGGGCAACACAGAGAGACCCTTACTCAAGATAAAACTTAGAGAGACCTGGGGGGCTATAAGCCTGCAGTCCCAGCCCTAGGGAAGCTGAGACTAAAAGATGGTTTTGAATTCGAGGCCAGCCTGAGCCGCACACAGAGACTGTCTCATAACTAAATAAAGCTGGGGGTGTATCTTGGCCCTGCTGCATCTGCCTGACCGCACAAGGCCCTGGGTTCTGTCCCTACTGCCACAAATGAACTGATGAGTAAGCAGGTCTTGCCCCATGGGATATGTAATCTGTCTCCCCAGGGAGGCTCTGACTGTTGTTTCTTTCTTTCTTTCTTTTTTTGCAGAACCAGGAATTGAACTCAGGCCCTTGCACTTGCCAGGCAAGTGCTTATTCTACTGAGCCATCTCCCTGGCCCTGACTATTGTTTCAAGGACCTACTATTGAACCCTGAAAAGCAGAGACATTGGATTTGCAAAACTCTGCAAGTTTATGTTGCGTCTTCTAGTTGGGCCCCTGTCCCTGCCTTGTCATAGTTGAGATGGGGGGGCCAGCTTCTGTTCCTCTGTTCACTGCCCTCCAGGGCGGGTCCCCTGCTGCCCCGATGTCATTTTTGGAGGGTGATGGCTTTGCCTGTCTGGGTGGGTTACACCCTAACCAGGGTTCCTCCCCAGAAGGTTTCCATACGGTTTTTGGTGTTTTCATGATTAAAGAATTGCCCGAAAGGTCCCCATCACACTGTCACCCCGTCTTGATCAACACTGTCACCGAAGCTGTCACAAACAAGGGAGTTTGAGCCGTCACGTGGCCCAGGCTGAGTAACCACATTCTCGCTTCCTTCTTCCACACAGTGCCGTTGGGGGTTGGCAGGGTCTGAGACACTGCAGGGGGTGCCACAGAGTGTCCCGCAGAGTGGGCTGGGGCCTTATCACCAAAGCGAAGAAGTCACTGCTAGGTCAGGAGGCAGCTGTCCCATGCTCTGCTGAGCGCGGTAAGTGCTGGTTTGCAAAAACCACGGGGAGTGGTTAGGGACCCAAGGGACCAGGGAATCAGGGGACCTGCCTACCAGCTGCTGGGGCCCAGGGCAGGACCTCTGGGCACCTCCTGAGCGGCAGCCCCTTTCACAGGCAGACCAAAATCCATGGTCTTCCTGGAGTTTGTGGCTTTATCAGGCCTCTTCCGGTTCCTGATCCCTCAGCCTCCAACCTGCCGTCTCCGCTGGCCTCCTCGCGGAGCTGTTGCGAGGCTGGGGCATTCCGAATGGGAACTGCAGGATGTTGGAGAAGGCCAGGGCTTTTCCTTGGCCACTACCCCACCCCACTGTCTCTTGGGTGGGAAATCGAACCCCAGAGAGGTGATGAGAGTTGTTTAGGGACAGAACTGAGATTCGGTTTGGAGGGTGCCTGAAGTGTGAGTGTGTGTGTGTATGTGTGTGTGTGTGTCTGTCTGTACATGTTTGTCCGTCTGTCTGTCCACACTTGGGCCTGTTGTGAAGCTGTAGGTTACGCAGCCATGGAAATAGCACTCTTCCACACTTTCGTGAGACTGAGGAAGTGGTATGTCTCCATGGAAAATCACTAAAATATTAGAATTATGATACTGTAGTTAGCAACAGACAAAATAGTAAAAATAAGATTTAGAACACTCTTGTTAGCCGGGCAAGGTGGCATATGCCTGTAATCCCAGCACTCGGGAGGCTGAGGCAGGAGGATTGCTGTGAGTTCGAGACCAGCCTGAGCTACAAAGTGAGCTTAAGGCCAGCCTGAACTGCATAGTGAGACCCTGTCTCAAAAAGACAAAAAAAAAAAAAAAAAAAAGAACACTCTTGTTAATTTGTATTTAGGCTACTTTGGGGCAGTAAAGGAGAATTGATAAAGGCTGGAGGCTAGAGCTGTTTTCCCTTCTATGGGCACTGGGAAAGACACACACACACAAACATATACTCACACACGCACACACACACACACAACACACACTTGCACCACAAAGCTCGGGCTCCTGCTCCTAGAATTCTCTCTCTCCCTGACCTCTCTCCTCCCCCATTTCTCATCCTGACCTGGAGCTCCCAGGGCTGGGCCTGGCAGTGAGCTCAGGAGGTGTCTCCCGGGGCTGCCCAGAGCCACACCCTGCACGGGGCATGGGGATGTCCTGCAGCAGCTCAGAGAGGGGAAGCCCTGACAGCTGGAGGGCCAGGCAGAGCAGAGCCCCCAGGGGCTGGGACAGGGCCCGAGCCCCATGGCAATGGGCAGACCCCTTTCTGCAGGTGAGAAAACTGAGGCCTGGAGGAGAGGGGTGGATCTCCACTGGGGACAGAGGGGCCACCTGAAGGAGATGGAGAGCTCGGAGCTGACCTCTGGCTGTAGGGCACTTGCAGAGCCAGCGGGCCTGGCTCTTGGCTCCCTATGCTGGGTTGGAGCAGAAAGGCAGCAGAGGGCTCCGTAGGGAGATGGGATGGCTGGTGTGTGTGTGTGTGTGTGTGTGTGTGTGTGTGTGTGTGTGTGTGTGTCTGTCTGTCTGTTTGTCTGTACATGTTTGTCCATCTGTCTGTCTACACAGGTGTCTTCAGAAAGCTGTCCCCTCTTAAAACGTAAGTGGGCAGAGTTCTCACGGTCTTTTGTACACAATACCTCACATCTGAATTCAAAGCACTCACGGTCTGTGGCCTCTCAAAGGGACCCCGGATGATGGTCCACAGATCCAGAACATTCCGTGGTACTTGAATGGCCCGGGCCTGGGCGGGAATTAGGAAACAGAGGCACTTTGAGAGGGTGGGGACTGATGATGGTTGTTCAGTGTCAGTTGACAAACACGGCAGGAGATGCAGCTCCTCACAGCGGGCTGCCCCGGATGGGCAGGCACTCGATGAATCTGGGTGACGCCAGGCCTGTCGTTGCTGGGGCCCTACTGAATTTCTGTCTTCCAAATGCCTGAAATCTGGTGGGGGTGGCATAGGACAGAAAGCCACAGAATCTGTGAGCAACAGGGACAAATGGCACGAGAGATGCGTGTGTGGGGTTGGGCACCTGGCACGGTCAGTAAGACACCGTGTGCTGTCCTGTTGGCATGCGAGTGGAGTTTTAGAAAGCAAACAGTAGAAAAAGTTTAAACAACAGAGGGGAACTAGATGTGGTGGCACCATCCTGTCATTTTAGCTACTCAGGAAGCTGAGGCAGGAGGATCACAGGTTTGAGTGCAGCCTGGGAAACTTAGCAAGACCCTATCTCAAAACAAAGTAAAAGAATGCTCAGTGATAGAGCACTTGGTGTAAGACCTGGGTTCAATCCCAGCCCAAGGAGAGAGGGGAGATGCAGATTGGGCAGGGGGCAGTCCTCAGATGCTTCCAGGAGGAGGGAGTGCTGGCTCCGAAGTGTATGTACACAGCCTTCTTTACAGAGGTGGAGAGGCTGCTGCTGAGGTGACCTCTACAGGGAGGCTGTGGGATCCAGCCTCTGCTCCCTGGCTTCCTGGCTGTGTAGCTAGAGTCCAAGTGGGCCTCAGTCCCCCCACCTTTTGCATGGCGTTAATAACGGTTCCCAGCCCTTTGAGGGGCGAACACCTTGCATACCGGACACGGAGCTGGGCCTGGCAGGCTATCTGCACTCAGTAGGTGTGGATCCCAAGCAGGAGGAGAACCGGGAGTGGTGGCGCATGCCTGTAATCCCAGCACTCGGGAGGCTGAGGCAGGAGGATTGTTGTGAATTCGAGACCAGTCTGAGCTACAAAGTGAGCTGAAGGCCAGCCTGAGCTGCATAGTGAGACCCTGTCTCAAAAAGACAAAAACAAAACAAAAGAAACAAACAAACAAAAAAAAAAAACGAGCAGGAGGAGGCAGGGGCTGTGCGTGGCACCCTGGGTGCCCCACAAGGCCGGCTGTGTCACAGCCCCTCCCAGGGGCAGAGTGAGGGCAGCAGCTGGCGTTCACGGAGTGCTTACTGCATGCCAAAGCATCTGCCGCTCCGCGCCCCGCCTGCCCTACTGACTCCCCCAGAGCGCCCAGCTACCGTCTGCTCCCTCCTAGCGGCAGTTCCGCCAGGACTTTTCTCTGCAGCAGAAGCCTTACTCTGAAGTCCGGTCTTTGTCGGGGCGGGTGGCAACTGTATGAAAACGTGGGCTTCCTGCTGCATCCCACGTAGGCAGGCTGAGCCAGGCCGCCCGCTGTCGGGCGTGTCCGGGGCATCCTTGCTGTAGGATATTTTCACTTTGCTCCAAGGCTGGGGCGCAGCCGCATTGCCAATCTGCGGCATGTGCGAGGTGAGTGAAGTTGCAGGGACAGGGCTGGGACGGAAGTAGTTTGAAGAAGACTCCCAGTCAGACCTGCAGTGTGGCTCAGATGCTCACAGTGTGACCCGTCCTACTGATGGGTCAGCGCTTTCCTTTAACCCAACCCTGAGAAGCGCAGGCCTTTGGGTACTAAGGTCCTAAAACCTTGCATGCTGGGCTTTCAGTCCCAGGGGCGTCATTCCTTTTCTCTTTTTCTCTTTCTTTCTTTCTTTCTTTCTTTCTTTCTTTCTTTCTTTCTTTCTTTCTTTCTTTCTTTCTTTCTTTCTTTCCTTTTTCTTTTTTTTTTTTTTTTTTAACATTTTATGTTGAGACAAACTCTCTTCAGTTGTCCACACTAAGAATAGTCTGGAGCTTGGAATCCTCCTGCCTCTTCCTCCCAAGTAATGGGGTTTTACCATGCCTGGCCCTATAGGTTTATTTATTTATTTACTTACATATTTGTTTATTATTGTGATTCTGGGGATTGAAGCTAGGGTCTTCACTCTGAGCTAGGTCTACAACCTTTTTTGGGGGGCGGGGGATCAGAAATCAAGCTTGTGACCTGGCGTTTGCCAGACAGGTGCTATGCCGCTGAGCTACATCCCCGGCCCCTACATCTACAACCCTTTATAATTGTTTTTCTTCTTTTTTAATTTTGTATGTATTTGGCGCAGGGTCTCACTACACAGCTTGGAATCATAGTGATCCTCCTGTTTTCAGCCTCCCCAGCCCCTGGGATTATAGGTGTGTGCCACCAGGCCTGGTTTCGGTGGCCGGCTTGGCACTGGGGATCGAACCTGGGTCGCTGAGCCAAGCAGGTGCTTAGACTGCTAAGCTATTTTTTTTTTTTTTTTTCTTTTTGCGGAACTGGGGATTGAATTCAGACCCTTGCGCTGGTCAGGGAAGGGTTTATTCCAATGAGCCATCTTCCCAGCCCCTGCTAAGCTATCTTGCCAGCCCCCAAAATTTTCTTTTTTGAGACAGGGTCTTACTAGGTTCCTAAATTACACAGGCTAAGTTCCAATTAGCAATCTTCCTGCTTCAGCCTCCAGAGGACTGAGATTACAGATGTGTACCTTGGGCTTTATTTTATAATTCTTATTATATTGGTACATCTCAGATACACATAGTGATATTATTCGGCAGATGGAATTTGAACCTACACATGAGATACATTGCTTTCTTCCCCATTCCTTTCTCAACCTCTCCTTAGTTACAAAAGCTTAGTTTTTATTTTTTCCTTCTGTTCCTTTTCTTGCCTTTCCTTCTTTTCCCCCACCCCTTCCCTTGTTCCCCTTCATTTCTTCCCACTTCCTAGTATCTATTAGACATTCTCATCCTCAATGACACTTTGTTTCTCCAGAGAAACCATATGATATATGAACGCGTGTGTCTGATTTCTTTCACTTCAGAGTGGGTCTCCAGGTGCATCTATTTAGCTAGAAATCTCCTGAGTGTATCCTTCTTGATGGTACAGTAGTACTCCACCATCCTTATCCATTCATTGGTTGATGGGCATCTGGGCTGTTTCCAAAATTTAACTATTACAATTCGGCAGGCTTTATTTTGAGAGGCCCAGGCTGCTGGCCACAGGCCAAGGTATCCAGAGCTGGGTGTGGCCTGGGTACCCAGCTCCTTCCTCCCTGTAGCT
This sequence comes from Ctenomys sociabilis, assembly GCA_004027165.1. Taxonomy (NCBI): domain Eukaryota; kingdom Metazoa; phylum Chordata; class Mammalia; order Rodentia; family Ctenomyidae; genus Ctenomys; species Ctenomys sociabilis. The sequence goes on along the minus strand of PVKA01047250.1, from coordinate 6,294 downwards.
TGGGTGTGGTCTGGGACAGAAGCAACTGATTTTCAGGTAAGAGACAGGAAACAGCCCGCTTCTGGCCTCCTCGTGAGCCTGCTACAAGCCAATCAGGACTAGGGTCCTCACGGGCTCTGAGCCAGGCAGGGGGAGAGATGGGCAGGCCCAGAAGTGATGCAATCCCCTGAGCCTCAGTTTCCCGATGTCTTGGGGGCCCCCAAGACCAGAGCTCCATCCCCCACTGCAGGTGGTGGGGTGCATGGATCCCCTGCTGCAGGACAGCACCTTGACTCTGGTGGCTCTCAAACTCCTGCTCTTCCCTCCTGGCTGCAGGCGTCCTCCCGGTGCTTCTGCTGTGTGGAGCCACTCTACAGCGGGGGCGGGGGTGCAGGGGCAGTGCTTGGGTGGGTCTGAGGTTGATGGCTTTCAGGTGGTGGCCTTAGGCAGATCCAGGTGGGAGATTTGGGATCTCCGGGTGCCACATCTGATCCCAAGGGAGGAACAGCTATACTGTCGTGGGCTCGTGTGGCTTCCCTCATCATCCAGGTGAGGGTAGGCCCGAGGCATCTTTGAGCATCTTCCTTTTGCTGTGTCCTCGGCCTGCAGCTCCAAAGAGGTGCCCAGGTAAACCAGCTCTGCCAGAGCCAGCTCCAGGCGTCTCCCGCATAATGGCTCATCTGAATCTCACACCTGTGCTTTGCAGCAATACCCCCATTTTACAGATGAGAAAACTAAGGCTCTGAGCAGGTGGGGCAGCCTGCTCTGGGCGCATGACCACATGGCTTGAAGTGCTGCAGAGTTCAGGTCCGCGCTCTCTCCTTGCGCAAGGGTGGGCAGTCCCCAGTCCCTTGAGGCTGCTGGCCTGTAGAAGGTACGACCAAACCCGCAAAGTGCCCCACTGCACCCCAGGAGTCCAAGGGCAGGGCTCTGCGATTTTTACCTCCCACCCCCACCCCTCTGTGTACAGGAAGTGGCTGAGGCTGCGCTGCCAGGAACCGGGTGGCTGGGCGGGGCTGAGGGCTGGGCGCTTGCGCAGTGAGGACACGGGGTGGGGCTACGTACTCCACCCAAGTAGGAGCTCAGCCAGCCTGCAGACTCTGCGTGCCAGCGTGCTCCCTTGTGATATGGTGCGGGGGAAGGCTGGTGGCCAGGAAGCACAGAGAGGGTGAGGCACCAGTCCCAAGCCTGCACCGTCTCCCAAAGGTGCCATCCGGCGATGGGCGGATCAACCCCTGGGGAAGTCAGTTTTCTTTTTTTTTTTTTTTTTTAAGTCAGAGTTTTCATGGCCCAGTCGCATCCTGAAACACACTTGTGAACATGGGACTTGGGGCATGTTTCAATCTAAGCCATAACGAGCACCTCCATTCTTTTTGAACCATTGCACCCATCACCCCCTTATTGCCTCTGCTCAATAGCCCTGTGACATGTCTTACCCCTACTTCACAGACTGGAAATCTGAAGCTCAGAGAGGCAGTGGTCTGTCCCAAGGTCACACAGCTTGTCGGAGATAGAGCGAGGACTCTATCTCCATAGAACACATTGAGTTCTGTGCCCTGCCCGGCACCTGAGCACGTGGGACTGACCTTCTCTGTGATGCACCTTTAAGAAAGCTCTTTGTTTTTCTTAATTTTGCTGTCTGACCCCCAAGCCCAGCCACAAAGCACAGAGTTAATAAATATCTTCTTCTGATAAGCCCAGCTTTCCACTTTGCCTGTTTAGCCAAAAAACGGGAAGGAGGTGCGAAATTTTTATGAATCCTTTGGAGGAAGCTGAAGCCACCCGTGGCTGTCTTCATGTTGATTGATAATGGTAGCAGCGGTGACCACAGCCGTGTGCTGGCGTCTCCAAAACCACAGTGATGCCCCAGAACAGACCAGGTTCACAGGCTGGGAGCTTGGTGGCCCTGATCTCCCCCATCTGTTTCTCCCCAGGTACCATGCCTTGGCTCCTCCTCCTCCTGCTGCTGCTGCTAATGGTGCCATCAGGCCCAGCCTCTGCGCAAGAGCGTGGAGCTAAGCACCTCACACTCACCCGGGGACGGAGACAGGTGACCCTGGAATATGAATATGACGAGGAGTATGAAGAACCCCAAACAGAACCTCCTGAAACATTCATAGTAGTCTCTGGGGTTATGACTATGGAGGGCCATCGGTGGGCAGGCTCTGTGCAGCCTAGGAACCCTGAACTACCCATGGTGGAGGCCGACACAGAGCTGGTCACACAGCAGAGTCTGGCCACAGAAGATCTGGCCTCACTACCGAGCCCTGTAAGTGTCTCTACCACAGAGCCACCATTCAAAGAGAGGGCCTTCTCCATGCAACCAGCAGCCATGGAGGCAGAGACCACACAGCCTGTGCCCATGGAGGCAGAGACCACAGAGCCTGCACCCACAGAGGCAGAGACCACACAGCCTGCACTCACAGAGGCAGAGACCATACAGCCTGCACCCACAGAGGCAGAGACCACACAACCAGCAGCCATGACACAACCAGCAGCCACAGAGGCAGAAACCATACAGCCTGCACCCAGGGAGGCAGAGACCACAGAGCCTGCACCCACAGAGGCAGAGACCACAGGGCCTGCACCCACAGAAGCAGAGACCACACAACCAGCAGCCACAAAGGCAGAGACCACACAGCCTGCACCCATGGAGTCCATGCTCACAAGTTTCACAGCTGTAAAAGCTCTGTCCACAGAGCCATCTGCCACAGAGCCCATTGCCACAGTGGCTATGTCCACGGAGACAGACACCACAGAGTTCTTGGCCACAGAACCCACCCCCACCATCACCTTTCTTGGGCACTCTGTCATTCAAAAGGGCAGCACTGTGGCAGCCAGCAACTTATCCAACTCAAGCCTGAAAAAAGGACTGGCTGTGCCCACTGGGAGCTCCATGGCCCCCTCCCCCACTGAGGCCTTGGGGTATATCCCCGTGAGGCAGTGCCTGCTGGCCATCCTCATCCTGGCGCTGGTGGCCACCATCTTCCTCGTGTGCACTGTGGTGCTGGCAGTCCGCCTCTCCCGCAAGGGCCATATGTACCCTGTGCGTAACTACTCACCCACTGAGATGGTCTGCATCTCATCCCTGCTGCCCGACGGGGGAGAGGGAGCCCCGGCTACAGCCAATGGAGGTGTGAGCAAGGGCCGGGACCTCAAGGCAGAGTGCAGGGAGGACCGCGAGGGGGACAACCTCACCCTGCACAGCTTCCTCCCATAGCTGTCCTCAGACCCTGGCTCTTGCCCCCTCTGCAGCCCCACAGCACTGGGCTTGTGGGGAGCCCAGGAGAGGGATCTGAGCACAGGACTGTGGCTGCCCCTGACAGGGCCAAGAGCAGCCATGTAGGCCCAGTGGGCAGAACACCTTCTCTCGGCTGCCGTGATGGAGCCGGCTGTGCCCCGGTCAGGGCCAAGGCTGGCAGCCACTCTGCCTGTGGGACTCTTGCCCCTTACTTCTCCCTACTGCTGTCTGCTGTCCACCTCCCGCCGGGCCCTGGGCCTCATCCCCAGGCACACAGAAGACTAAGTTGCCTACCCCACTCCCACAGCCACTACCAACACTGCCTGCTGGTTGCCATGGCGGCCAGGTGGGACAGGAATACTTGGGGGATGGGTGCTGCACAGTGGCAGATTCCTGAGGCCAACTCCTTCTGTCTTTGTCCCCTGAGCAGCAATGCCCAGCCCGGGGGGCTTGGGAAGTAGACCCTCGGTGGGACTCTGTGGGCCAGGGAGGTTCCTTCCAGGGACACCTGTGTTCCCTGTGGCCATGATTCAGGGTGGGTCCTGTCCTATTCTCAACAGCGTCCCCAAAACCCCACAGCCCAGCCTCAATAAATGTTTGATGAAGGGTGCATGGTCCAAAAGCTCCTGGCTGCCCCCTCCTGCTTTCTCCGTCCTGCCTCCATCCTGAGGCCTGGCGTGGCAGGTGCTTCCTGCAGCAGGTCACCAGCCACAGCTCTGTGGAGCCCTCTGGGTGGGCTCTTCTACTGCCAGTGCTCATGGCGGGCGGCACCACGTTCCTGCTCGGGCAACTGTGGAAGGCTTCATGTTGGGAGAGGAAAAGCGAGGGCCCAATTCCCCTCCCTCAGGACCCCATGCTGGCCTTGGGAGTGGGTGTCCCCAGGTCCCCAACACCCTTCCACGTGCCCACATGGCCTCCCTGGGAGCCCACTGGCACCAGGACCAACTAACTCCTCGCAGGGTAGAGCAGCCACAGCAAGCGTTCCCCACAACTCAGAGGAGTCGTGGTGGGATAGGACCCAAGGCCTGGAAGAGAGCCGGGATGTAGCTCAGCAGCCTAGCACCGGCCTGGCAAGCCCAAGGCCCTCAGTTCCATCCCAGTACCAAAGAAGAAAATAGTAAAAAAAAAAAAAAAAAAGTTTGGAAAGGTTTGGCAATACGAGCCTATCATCCCAGCACTCTGGAGGCTGAGGCAGGAAAATCTCAAGTTCAAGTTCAGGCTGAGCAGCTTAGCGACTTAGCAAGGTACTATCACCAAGTTTTACACATTAATAAAGGGCTGGAAATGCAGCTAAGTGTGAAGGCCCTGGTTTCAATCCCCAGTACCAAAAATGCAGAAATAAAATACATAAATAAAGTAAGAAAGTTTGGAAGGGAAATGGGAGGAGGATAATGGAGTTGTGTGAAAATAAAATGTTACCTGCGTGTACTGATGTGCCAAGATGAAACCCGTTTCTCTGTACAACTAATATGCACTAATAAAATTTCAATTAAACATTTAAAAAACTTGTCAAGAAAGTTTGGGGCTGACTAATTTTTGCTTCAAGGGCTGGACAATAAATATTCTGGCTCTGTGACAACTTCTTCCATTTGTCTCAAGAGCTACCTCGTGGCATAAACCAGAGTGGATGCGTTCTTAGAAACCCAGGCAGCAGGCTGGGTCAAGCTCTGTGCAGGCACTAACCCTGAGGCTTTCTGATGTGAGGATCGAAAGCCCCAGTCCAGAGACCGCAGCCCCAGCAAAGCGGAAGGCGCAAAATGCACATAGTCCTGCCTCGAGGGGGAGCAGCAGAGTCGTCGCGGAACAGGGTTTTTATGTCGCTGAGGAAGCTCAGGCAGTCATGTCTTTGGGGCGAAGGGCCTCCCCCTGTCACCACTCCTGGGAGGTCAGGAGAAGGTGGTGGCTGCAGCTTGTGAGAGGACTTGGGTGGGAGCGCAGTCACAGCGAAGGCAAGGCGAAGGCAATGTGGCAGGACAGAGCAGCGGGTGGCCTGGGCCACGGGGCAGGGCCGGTGCCCCGAGTCGTCCAGGGCTGTGTCCGCACCTCCCTCTGAATGTCTAGGGTTGCCGGGCGTGGTGGCGCATGTCTGTAATCCCAGCACTTGGGAGGCTGAGGCAGGAGGATTGTTGTGAGTTCGAGACCAGCCTGAGCTACAAAATGAGCTTAAGGCCAGCCTGAACTGCATAGTGAGACCCTGTCTCAAAAAGACAAAAAAAAAAAAAAAAAAAAAAAAAAAATGCCTAGGGTTAGGCTGTGCACATGAGGTCGCCTCATTCTCAGGCTTTCAAGGGCTGGGGAAGTGGGGAGTCGCCGCCGTGGACAGGGGCCGATGACCTCTGCAAAGAGCTGATGGGTCCGGAGGATCGTGGCTCAGCTGCCCTGTGGATCAGGAGCAGAGAAGGGGAGCTGAGGGACCCCCAAAGCCTGCAGACCCAGGGGCCGTGGGGCATCAGAGTGGTTCCTGGGGCCCGGGCAACGGGCTCTTTCCCTGAGGCTTGGCTTGGGGATACTGCAGGGCTAGGTTTTCCGTCCCACAGGTGAAGGCCTGGCCCTTCCAGCTCTCGGATTCTCTCCCTCTACGTGTGTTGTACCTTCCACTTGCCAGGTACAAGATGTATTTCAGGAACATGTACCCAGCGGAGTGTTACCCAGCCACAAATAGAAGCATCGGTTTGAGTCATGGAAAATGCAGGAAAATGGATGCACCTTGGACCATACTGTGAAGGTCACTTAGCGTGCGTAAGTCAGACACAGAACGTGGGATGTCACAAGGTTTCTCTTCATGAGAAACCCAAAAGTGGAAATAATTTAAAGAGCACAATGAAAGATTGATAGGAAACAGGGAGCTAGGTAGACATTTTGGAGATGTGAACGGGGCTTTAGGGATGGAGGGAAAGCGAAGAGAAGGGAGGGGGAGGGGAAGTAAACGGGATTAAAACGGGAAATGCGTACCAGCTCCCCACGGCGCGGACCGCTGATGATTGGCGCTCTGCATAACCGCCAGGGGGCGCCCGCCACTTGCTTCTAGAGTCGCTGCGGGTCCTGCGCTCGCGCTCTCTGTCCCTCTGTGTCTG
>PVKA01047249.1:0-14397 GCA_004027165.1 Ctenomys sociabilis | reverse complement strand
TGGAGACTCAAAACCACAGAGTATTTAAGTAACTGGACTAGGATTAGTAATTCAGGTAGACCAGCTGTGTTCATGTAAGACCAACAAGGTATCAAAATGTTCCTTAAGACAGAATGTAGCAGCCTGTGCGGCACCAGCCCTTTCAGTAGCACACATGCAGTGCTGCACACAGCTAGCCACTCTCCACAGAACTCTTCTGTACCCTTAGTTCTTGAAAGTAAATGCACTGACTTTCAGTAACATTCTCCATGAAGACAAATTTGTCTTTTCTTTGAGCCAATTTTCTTTAAGTCTGAGGCCAAGAATGTGGACTCAGGCTAGATTCCAGTGTGGGCCCTACCACCTGACCTTGGGCAAGGTATCTTACCTCTCTGTGGCACCATTTCCCCTGCTATAAACTAGGGATAAATAATAGTTCCTGCCTCAGACAAAGTGCTGTAAGGATTAGATGAATTAATGTATATAAGACAGAACCTAACACATTAATGCTCAATATTTACTTGCTTGCTGTTTTTTTGTAGCTCTGGGGAGAGAACTCAGGACATCAAGCATACTAGGCAAGTACTTTATCATTGAGATACATCCCAGACCTTATTGTTTCATTTAGTATATTTTTTCTTTCTTTCTTTGGAAAGCCTTTCTGTGCCCGGGCTTCCCATTCATTCTCTTACTCCCTCTTCCACTCAAGATAGCAAAGGATATATTATCATTGACATACAGTCAGAAAGAGTTTCATGTTGCCTCTGCCCATTAGTTTCTGGGTCAAGCTTTATCTCTGTGGCATGAACAATCTCTCTGTTTAAGTAATTTTGCGTACCATAGGTATTTTTAGGGTTGTGAAAGTGGAAACAGGAAAATTTTCAGATACCTTGAAACTATCCAAAAAAAAAATGGTTTAAATGTTTTTAAATTTCCTTTTCAACCAAAGCTTAGGCCTGCCTAGAACCTCATCCCACATTTCATTATATCTCCCTTGCCTCTTATTTTGTTCCCTTTGGTCTCGACAGGTACTACATTTCTTTTACTCATCCTTAGAATTTTCCATCTTCCTCTCCAAATCAAGACCTCTAACCAGCAGAAATGCAGGGTCTATTTTCATGTCTGTTCTCACCAGCGCTTGTGATCTAGTTCTCCTCACCCTACATCTGCTTTTTTGCAATGATGCTATTGTACAGACTCATAAGAGAGAAGTTAGATGCTATAAAAGTATAATTTTCACACATAAAGTAACCTGTAACATCTGTGATTGCTTATCATTACGCACAATGGCTTACCAATGTGTATTGTCCATACTACCAAATATATAAAATATTCACTTTATTAGTCTTTACTTGGAAATAGAAAGCTCTGTTTTCATGTGCTCAGCCCTCTTAATTAGTTGCTCTTGTAGCATTACCATTAGATTATTGCTTATCGCTTCCTTTATTCCAAGTATCTGTAATGAAACTCAATTCCCAACTCTACTACATGACAGAGATATAAGATGAGGAATGGAAAGAAGAAAGAACTAGGGAGAAAAATGAGTGTGATACAAAGGATTCCTTAAAGCCTGGGGTGACTCTCTGGAGCCTGTCTGAAAACTTTACCATCCAGAAGTAAGCTTTTAAACCCACAAAGCTTAAAACACAATGATTCTTACATATAAGTCCCAGTCATCCTCAAATGACAAATGTATTTTTTGAGAGCCAAAAAAACAAAACTAGAAATAGATATTAGAGTTTATCTGTCAATCTTAAATGACATACATAATTTGATTCATTAGAAACACTACCCAGTTTGTTTTTCTTATGGGTGCAGGAGGTGGTTGTTAATCTGTCATTCTCTCTCTCTCTCTCTCTCTCTCTCTCTCTCTCTCTCTTTCATGGTGTTGGGGATGGAACGCAGACAAATCCTAGCCAAGTGCTTGACCACTGAGCTACATTCCCATCCCTTATCATTTCTTCACTAAATTTCTTTATTAAAATCCATTGCATAGATTGTTTTTCCTTTCCTGACTCTTTGCTTTTGCCTGCCTTCAACCACAGTGACAGGGAGTCAACTATCCTCTTTTTAACACCTGGGATTGATGCTATAGTTCCATCCCATGCATGTGAGGGGAAGGGTGCTAGAAGTCAATGGGAATTAGTTTTCTTCTCCCAAAAATAGAGGATCTTCCTTACCAAGGTGGCATCCCTGTTTTCTGCCTATGCAAGGATGTGATATACTATGTAACCATGAGAGAAAAACAGGAGAATAACAAATATGCTGACTTAAGTTCTGCCATTATGCAGCTGCTTTAGCCAGTTTAGTTTAGATCTAATTTAGAATTATGCATAAAGTTCAAAGACACAACTTTTATTTATTAGCTCAACATGCTTTCATATATGTTTTAAAAACCCTCTTTGTCTATTCATGGTAACCCCCCCCAAATAATAGATTTTTTCCTAGTGTCCCCTATTAACTATTTTCCTTAGCAGTGGAAATCACATGCTTTTAAAACAGGATCAGGATCATTCCTGTTTATGTAGGTGTCCAAATGCTAGAAGGAATGTCCCCAGAAGAAGCAGTTTTGTAAGTTGCTTATGGTTATTTTTGGCATGGGTGGGCCGGAAGTACAGTAGTTAACCTTACCATTATCACTTTAGGACATACAAGCTGTAGTTTTTGGGCCAATAGTGTTTGTTACAGTTTCCAAATTTTGTTCCCTAGACTTTCAAAGGCTTAACAAGTGATCTTGTTGAGACACAGATATATAATGGTTTCTGTTTTTGGCTGTGACCCAGTTCATCCTTCCTAATTGTGCCCCAAGACAAATTATTTTTGCACTAGCTATTTTTTTTTTTTTTTTTTGGCAGAACCTGGGATTGAACTCAGGCCCTTGTGCTTGCCAGGGAAGCACTTATTCCACTGAGCCATCTCCCTGGCCCTGCACTTGCTATTAAGGAGGAAACTTGCATGTGGTTGGCCAAATGTGATATGATTTACATTTTACAATTTAAATTCTATTTTATATGTATGCCAGTATTTATGGAGTCTTATTGTATTCTAGCACCTACTTGGGCTGATTGAATTAGTCCACTTACCAATTTGATGGGGTAGATTCTCTTCTAAGATAGAGATGTAGAGGGGTGAAGGAACTTACTCAGGTTTCATAGTAGAAACTGAGGCAAATGGGAGCCCAAACACTTGGCTCCAAAATCCATGCTGTTTTTTTTTTTTTTTTTTTTTTTTTTTTGCCTTTTTGAGACAGGCTCTCACTATGCAATTCAGGCTGGCCTTAAGCTCACTTTGTAGCTCAGGCTGGTCTCAAGCTCACAACAATTCTCCTGCCTTAGCCTCCCGAGTGCTCTTGATACATGCTTTAATTACTTCCTTAATAGTTAATAGAGGTAACTGTGGTAGAATCATCTACCAAATCAAGCTTTCCTGGAACCTCCCCTCCAACATACTCCACTTTATCAAGTGGATTATAAAGTTGGAATTTCAAGTTTCTGAAATTAATCATGAGCCAGAGAGATATTTGTGCTTATGAGCCCCAGTGCTGTTTATCATTCTCAAGCACCAGTAGCCAAGAGAGTGGCAGAGATGTCTTTTTTGCTGACCATTCAAATGGTCCAATCTCCTCCCAAAGGCCTTTGAATCAGCATTGCCCAGGGAAGGGAAACACCAACCAGTTCTTTTAGTTCCTGGCCCACAAGCTGCCCCTGAAGGCTGCCCTCTCCTTGCTGCTTATGTGTTTGCAGAGTTTTCATTGGGGGCCTCTTCTCCATTTTTTGGAAAGGTTGATGTATTTCTATGCTCTATCATTCCATCTTGTTAGCCTTATGTTTGAGATGTCCTGGAGGCAAAACAGCTTAAACTGCTGGTGCCCTACTGCTACCTAGATACAAAACAAAATGCAATCACATGGAGTACAGGGTCTTCAAGCATTGGGATTGTGCATTATTAATCATGGTGACCCCACCTGTTTTTAAAGACATTTACAAGCACCACTGTCACTACTGTCACTCTGAAGCCTGCAAACAAGCTCCCTAATCTCCTTTATCCCTCTCTCCTTCATGATCCATTTCCTATGGGAAGTTGTCATTCTGAGACCATTGTAATGACAACTGCACAGTGGCCCAAGAAATTCCCAACTCAGGAGGATGGAGCCCTCATCTCCATTGGCAAGAATGTCCTCAGAGAGTGCTGGAGCTCTTACTGATTCTTGAACACTATGAAGAAGTCTTGTTTATCAAGTAGCAGCTTTCTGTATTGGAGATATAGGCTGGCATCCCAGAAGGATAAATTAGAAGAAACTGAAAAAAAGTGTTTCTAAATATTCTCCTGCCTAATATTAAATATTCCTTTGTGACTCTTTGTCTAAAGTCAATCAATCAATTAATCTTGTCTTCTTTTCACTTGATCACCATTTTCTTTACCATTATGACTTTTCTTTAATGCCAGGAATCCAGGATTCATCCATCTGTCTACCCACCCACCCATCCATTCTTCTGCTTATTGATCTGCTTGCTATGAAGCATTTATTGAACCCTTCCTATAAATGGTTTTATAAGAAGGTGGGGTCATCATGATTAATAATGTACAATCCCAATGCTTGAAGATCTTATATTTTGTTGCAAAAGATTGAAAACTAAATAGACAGTTGCAGTTATCACACATTGTAATGCTATTACCTTTCTGAGCACTGAGAAAACAGATGTTGAAGACTTTGATCTTCCCCTTCTGTTCTTGGTGATGAAGCCTGTCTCAACCTGGTGTTCTGGTTACTTTCTCTTCCCTGATACACAACACCTGATACAAATTAAAGGAGGAAGGTTTGTGGGCTCAGAGTTGCAGTGCACCATCAGTCTGCTTCAACGCAGAATGGGGTGCCCGAGAGGCAAAGCTAAGGAGAAGCTCTCTGTTCTTTTTAGCCAGGAAACAGAAAGTGAAGGGACAAGCTGGGAGGTCACACCACTGGTGACTTACCTTTTCTGACCAAGCCCTGCCAGCCATCAGCAAGTCAGCTATATTGCTTGAATGATTCAATGAGCTCCCAAAAGTCCTGCATATGGATACATGAGGCTTTGCAGGACATCTCCATCTAAACCTAACACCTGATATGGCCTTTGACTATCCTTGTTAGACGTTTAAGGGTCTGAGCTAAAGTTCAATTTGTAAAAGGGAAATGCAAGATGCTGCACCTTTTGCTAATGAGACAATTTACTTCAGAAGCAAAAGAAAATATCATTAATCATTGGAGTTTTTATCCAGTTTGAGTCAGCTTTTTCTTTTTTCTTTAAAAAAAAAATTATTCAATGCACTAGCAAATGCTAAAACCCAGAGTGTCAGGGCACTTATCCAGTCAATTCAAAATATTTGCTTTGAATTGCAAATTCACTCCCCAGGTTTCAGTGGATGCATTTCAGTGTTTAAAGTTAAAAAATATTTCACATGAACCATTATTTTGTTATGCATCTCAACTCTGAATGTGTTGAAGAAGCAAAGTCTTATAATTTTAATGTTTTAAACCCGGGTAGCACATTCATGGTTCCAGTGGGTGTGAACTTGGAATGACCTGATGCCTTACTGCATCACCTGCAAACCTCTGAGTGCAATCTTTATGTAGGCCTATATTAGCCCTTCATTTTGCTGTTTCAAAAAGACCTGAAGACCTTTAAATTAAAGGTCATTTTACTCTTAGATTCTCAGGTTTAGTCTATTTTTTTCCCTCTGCAAAGCAGCATGGTATTTACAAACATTCTGGTTATCTTGGTCCATTGTTGGTCTGACACATAATGGCTTGAATACCCATCCTGTTGCAGTCAAAGAGCCTCTTAACAGAAAAATCTAATACAATTGGTACCTGAGATTCTAAACACTATGTGGAAAATTTGCGTTTGTTTGCTCATTTTGATTCTCAAAATAACAGTATTTTGGATAATGATCAATGGATAGAGTAGTGCTAACACATAGAAGATGTTCATAAAACATTCACTGAATGAATAAAGAAATTAAAATCTCCATACTATAGACTAGAGATGCAGGAAGTCACATTATTTGCTTGAGACCAATCAGTGACCAAAACAGATGTTTCTTCTTTGTTTGAGATTTGTGTATTACCTACCCTCAGAGCAGTAATGGTTAAACATACTCTCAAAAAAGCTTACACAGAATCATCATATGACATCCTCAAGATTTTCTAAGTCAGTGTAACCCATATTTAGTGCCCTCAAATAATCTAAGTTCATTAATCCTCATATGTGAAACCAAGAGGCAAGTTACTTTCTTTGTTTTTATGTTGGAAAATATTCTTGCCTTACTCTCATCTGTTTTGGATATCATTATCCAAATAATTACAAAGACTCTCAGGAGAATTCAGTGGCAAAATTTGATTGAATAATTGCTCGATTGATTGGAGACAGGGCCTTGCTAGTGCAGGTTGGCTTTGAACTCACTTATCCAGGCTGTCCTTGAACTCATGGTGATTCTCTTGTCTCAGCTGGGAGGCATAAATGAGTGCACCACCACACCTGGGTCTTGTGTATTTCTCACCTACATTAGTGACACTGCCTCCCCATAGGATCGACCACCTAATCTAATTATTTAACTCTTCCCCAGTTCTTCAGTTTCTCCCTATCTTTCTAAATTTGGCCAATCACCCAGGCATGATGGTGCCCACCTGTAATGCAAGGGGATTGTTTTGAGTTTGAGACCAGCCTGAGTTACAAAGGAAGCTCAAGGACAGCCTGTAGTGCATAGCAAAATCCTGTCTCAAAAAGAAAAAACATAAATAGATAAATTCAGCCAACCATTTTTTGTTTTATTATTATTTCTCAAATTGTGTATTTTTTTTTTTGTATTCTCAACTACATTTTGATCTTGGTTTGCTGCAATATATCCTTGGTTTTCTTTTTCTTTTTTTCTCTGTATACCCCTTTGACATATTTGCCACATATTACTTCTTTGCTTAAAACAATTAATCAATGAAGGCTAGGGGCATCTCGTTGTGGTAGAGAATTGCTAAATCTATGTGAAGCCCTGGGTTCAATCCCCAGTACCAGCATCACCAAAAATCCTTCAATGGCTTTATAAAAACCAAGTCCAAGTCATTTATTTATTGATTGATTTATTTTATTTGTAGCCTCTTTTAATAATTGCATACTATGAAAAAAAACCCTAGCATATCATCAGTCATTTATTTTATTTTAGGGCAGGGGTATACAGGGTCTCACTATGTAGATCAGAGTTGTAGTGATCCTCCTGTTTACAGCCTCCCAAGTGCTGGGATTACAGGCACATGCCCCCACACCCAGTCTCAATCGGTGTAGAGAGGGGTTGAGGGAGTGGGGTTGTGGGGAGTGTGTGTGAGGGGGCTGGGCGGGCACAGCAGGCCAGGGGATTGAACTCATCTGCCTAAGTAGGCACTTTAATCTGCTGAGCTATTTGGCCGGCCCTCATAGTCATTTTAAAATGAAGTATTTACTTTTGCACTGTGTCTGGCCAAGATTTTTATCTTAGTAAAATACCTTCTATGATCTTTCATGAATCCTTTTCTTCTATTCCCTACTTTGTGCTGTACAGTCTAATAGCATAGCCTGCATCTGGCACTCTACCTTCTTCCAGATACATCTAAAATTTTAGTTTTTCTGAAATTCCTTACATAACAGTGACTCAACCATTATGGTTGAGTTCTGATGTTATACTTTAAGCCACCAGGTTGGTCTAAATATTTTTTGTCAACCCATAGAACTTGTGGTTTCCTCTTACCATATTATATCAATTGCTAAAGTACTTAAATAGGAGGCCACAAGACTAAGGTGTTTCTGAAAATTTGGGTTCTTAGGTAAGAAACCCAACTCAGTCACTTCCTGTAACAGAAAATGAAACTTAAAATGAAACAGGCCTATCCCAGGTGCCCACCTGAGCATTAGTTTTACTCTCTCCCTCCCATTTTTTTGCTTCTCTCCTTAATTCCTCCCTCCCTGCCTTCTTTTCCACCTTCCTTCTTCTCTTTCTTGGCAGGGCTGGAAATCAAATCTATGGTTTTGTGCATGCTAAGCAACCACTCTACTGACAAACAATATCTCCAGCCCAAGTTATGTTTTCTTGAATTTGTTATATTTGGCATAGTCTGTATAAGGTAATCAATCAAATACTTCATTTGATCAATTTCTTTTTTATTTTTATTTTTATTTATTTATTTATTTATTTTTGCCTTTTTGAGACAGGGTCTCACTATGCAGTTCAGGCTGGCCTTAAGCTCACTTTGTAGCTCAGGCTGGTCTCGAACTCACAACAATCCTCCTGCCTCAGCCTCCCGAGTGCTGGGATTACAAGCATGCGCCACCACGCCCGGCTTTTCTTTTTTCTTTTTATATTTTTCATTTGCTCAATTTCTGCATTCACCCTATACAAAGCTTCTCTTTCCCACTCCTTTTGTAGAGTCTCAAGTGCTGTTTGATTTAGAGCTGTGTGATTCATGAGTCTTTGTTTTTTCAGATAAACTCTTCCAAAGCTTAACTTGTCAAAGTTCAACATTAAATACTGTGTGTATGCCTGAATTTCTCACTAGACTGTAAGACCTGGTATGTGAAGAACACATACCAGGCCCTTATCTTTTTATTGTTCCCATACAAGGTCTTAGAACCTAGTAGATTGCTCAGTTTCTTGTACTATCCTCAAACAAACTCATTTTCAACCCTTCCTTGAACCTTCCTCCATTTTTCTCCATCCTCTTAATGTCCAACACCATTGACTATCTGGGATTTCCACAAGGCTTCACTTCTCCCTTGCTGTGTAACCCATCTTCTGCAGAATATATGAGAGCACTTCTGAACCAAGTGTCAGCTTCTCCCCCTTCTTTGGCCTGAGGCTTCTTTGGGTAAGTGCTGCCATGTTTGAGGTTCCTGACTTAGAAGTGGCTCCTTGTGGCTCAGCACTATTCCTCAAGAAAAGAGATCCATGAAGCAGTGTGGTCAATCAGTATTTTTTGTTTCTACTTTTTTGGCTTCTTTTCAAAGCCACTTTTTGGTTAATATTGGGCTTATATTGCAAAGCAGTTAATACCTACATATGTATATTTATAATCACTCATGGATTATATTTCTCATTATAATTATCTTGATTTATATTCTATTTTATTATCTTCTTGAAGAATTTGTTTGAAGCCAGGCATAGTGGTGCAAACCTGTAATTCTAACCCTGTGGGAGTCTGAAGCGGAAGGATTACAAGTTTGAGCCGAGCTTGAGTAATTTAGAGGCTTAGAAAGGTCCTGTATCAAAATAAAAAATAAAAGGGCTAGGGATGTAACTCAGTGTGAAGGCCTCAGATCCTCAGAAACAAATAGATAAACAAACAAATACATATTGGCTTGGATAAAATGTTAATTTTTTTTGCTCAGATTCTTTACATTGTAAAAAAAATAATCAAGTTAGCTTTTATATAGCGAGGGAGAGACTCTCTTATAGTAAAGGAGGTAGGAGTCCTAGGAACTCATGAATAAAGTGCATGATAATGCAAAACTTTATGGAAAGTTTTGCAGCTCCAAGAGATTCTCTCTCTCTCTTCCTGTCACAGACCACATGGTCTGTTCTTATCTTTCCTAACACAGTACGCTCCATAGTTGTTCCCTTAGAACACCTATGTACTCATGGGTTTTACCTCTTTATGAATTTAGTTCATACACCCATCATAGTCTCTCTAACTCTTCTGTATCAGTTTCATTTTGTGTATATTTTGTTTGCTCCATTCTCTTAAGAAGAGAAGTGACTCCAGGTCATTGTTTTAAGCCATGAATAGATACACAGGCTATTAGTCAATTTTACTTCATCTCTATGATAAATATTTTGCTATAATTGTTATTATCTCCCACCTGAACATGTAACAAGGCCTTCTAATGACTTTTATAGCCACCATCTTCCCTATTCCTAATTGACTCCTTACCCTTGTGAAGTTTTCTATTGTCATCAAGATAGAATACAGATTAACATCCTTATAAGACATCTAAGACCTAACCTTATAACTTGTTCTCTAGATATGCTACAATTTCCAGCCTCATTTCTCCCCTCTCAACTTGCATTATGCTCCAATCATAATAAATTATTTAAATTGTTTAAATATCTCAGGTTCCCACTCTCATCTAGTTGTATGTCATTCCTTCCATCTGGAAAACTCTTCCTTTGACAACCAGCATTTTCCTATTTAATTTTCAGCTCAGTTTAAGCATCATTTCTTCCAGGAAGTCTTTCTTCTCCAGGATACTTGATTATGCTGCTATGGGCTTTCAAGAGCTACATTTTTTCCTATCATATAAAAATAATGTAATTTCCAGTCTCTTTGGTAAATTATAAGCTTATCTGATTTGCTCACTGTCTTGTTGTATCTCTACTACATATCTCATTCCCATCCCACCTGTATTCAATAAATATTTAATAGATGAGTAAAAGCCCCAGCATAGATGGCTTCTGCTATTAGATATTGGAGGTGGGGTTATTTATGACAAATAGATGTTCTTTAATCCTAATTGATGCCCCTAAAGCAGGACTGTAACAGAACATGATTGAAATATTTAGCAACCTAACAGTTGTCTTTGGTGAACTGTATATAAGATGAGTCTAGCAGGAGTTAGGCCTCCCACAACACTCAGCTCAAAGCAGTGTGCTCTTCTCCCCTACTCCCATTACAGTAAAAACAAAATACCAACCTTTTGGTCTCATACCACGAGGCCTCTGTGGATACTCAGCTTATCACATCTACTCGCTGTCACTATGTTCCAGCCTGTTTGCTTCCTCAGACATCCCCAGGTCATACCTATTCCAGGGCCTTTATTAATTGCTATTCATTCTGCTTGGAATCATCTTTATTGTATCCTTACACAGGAAGGTCCTTCTTTATTTTATTTATTGTTACCTAAAGCTTTTCCTTCTTCAGAGAGGTTTCCTGTGACCATCCTATATAATGCAGCCCTCACTCCTTGATAATATTTATCAACTAAAGTTATCTGGTATTATTTGTTAATAGTTTGTTTTCCTCTTAGTAAGATCTAGAAGGCAAGGAATTATTTGGATCATTCTCTGCTGTATCACTAGAACATACAGTAGTTACAGAGTACATATGCTAAGTGAACAACTGAACAACATCAGAGTTGGGCACAAGATTTATTTTCTTTTCAGTTTTTTACAATTACATTCAGTTCTCTAAGAAAAATGCCTATAAGAAACTGTAATGCCAAATCTGCACTGACGTTCTCTGATAGAGACTGGTGCAGCACCTGCTTTACCCTGCAGACTTCTTTGGGATCCTTCAGTCTTTCTGACCCATCTTCAACCCTGACCCTTTCCTGTGATGGTTCGGGACAGTGGCTATCCCAGTGACCTGTTTCCTTCCCTATTTCCTGGGGTCACCTGAACTCATTCAGGTCTCTAGGGGATATGCCAAATATAAACTACTAGAATACCAACTATTTCTTGTGATAACAAAGGGGATTAATTAAAATTTTGTAATCTCTGAACTTTTTTCTCCTTGTTGTCCTTTATGATAGACATGGGCCAGCTCTTTGCTCATGCTGGCGTATAAAACGTACTGACCAACACCTTTGAATGCAGACAAGCAAAGAGAGCATAGTTTTGCAAACAGATTTAAATATGCATCTGCCAGAATGGTCACTTGCCAAGGGATGTTTGTGTATAATTCCACTGCTCCACATCTAACCTGGCATTTAATGCTCTGTAGGGTTGGAATCCAAAGACTTGGAGAAGAACCACTGACAGTTCTAAAATCAAATTATCTAAACTCCATTTGGAATTGTAAGGCCTTTGTTAAAGAAGTCATAATGGTTCTGCCAGAATTTGAGAAAAACCTCTGGAGCATGTGCATAGCACATTGAGGAGGCAGAGCATTGTGTACAAGCAGATCTTGGAAATGGATTGCCTGGTCATCCAGCAAATGGAGCATTTTGTATTTGTCTGGGTGAGAAGAGATAAAAAGCATGGATCAGACGGCATGAAATGTGGCCAACATTTGGCAAAGGCTTTCCAATGAAAATAAAAGGTCTTAACAAAAAGCAGAGCATGCAGTTTCAGATCTCCTAGGAGAGAGAATTTGGTGTCTGTAATTAGAAATTTTATATCAGGGGTTATGTTCACAAAATGGGTGGGCAACTTTCTCAACTGCTGAAGACAGGGAGTCACTGTGTTTGTCTCTATATCCAGGCTGCCCAAGGAGAATAATTTATGCTAAGGTTTGAGAACCAGACCTGGCAGAAGCCCAGTATGTTGAAGAGCAACATGTTATCCAAGAAGAGGTAAGGGCCAAGCCCCAGAGAATCTGAAAGGACAAAGAAATCACTGTTCTCCCATGACAAGTGCCGAGAACCTTCTTTTAACCTCATTGCTTTTACTCAAACAGCAGTGAATTCATCTTTATGCCTATAATGGCAAAAATTTGACCAGGATCAGAATCAGATAATGTGAGTTTGGACACATTTGAAAGTAAATGGGAAATGCTGATGATGTGGCTGTCATGGAGGTTAAATGGTTTAGAAATTCAGTGGTTTTAAGGTAGATTCAGTTCCTCATTTCCTGGCATTTCGATGTTTATCTCTCTGCCTTTGTGGAGGGATACAGTGACTCATTTGCATGTAGAGCTGCATAGTACTTTGTGGATTGTGATAAACACTCAGTGACAAGGTTAAGGCAATCTGAAGAAGCAAATTTTACTAATTAAATTGTATTGTTTTGCACATGGTGCTTTTTAAAATTAAATCAAATCAGTAAACATTTATCCAGCAAATGTCTATGGTGTGAAGGGCCAGAACACAGAAACCATGCAGATTTCAAATGCAAGGAAATGAAAAACAAACAAATAACACAGAGATTATTGTCAATCTTTCTTGAATTGTCTCCACAGAACTAGAGAACAGGAAGCAAACTAACTTACTAATCACCAAAAAGGAAACATTTTTCTGGGAAATCTTCTTTAATAAGCCAAAACAAATACTTTGATCTGGAAGAAAATAAAGGTTGAAATGAATATAAATCTGACTTCCACATTAATACACTAGATCAGTCAAAGAACTTGAAGAAACTACACTTACATGGTTGAAGTACTGGGGTTGTACAGTTTTTAGAACATGGGTGATATCCATGAGGACAAATGCGCCATTCATGAGAAACAGTTATTATTGTGTGCACATTTTTTCTTTATCAACAAACCTCTTTGTTTTGTTCTTCATAACATGAAGAAATGTGGGCTAGGCAATGTTATTGTACTGTTTAATCCTCTGCAGCCAGTAGCATTAAGTTTTTGGTTGACTGTTACTAAGAGCAATCAAATTCTACCTTCGGCTTCTAAAATCAGAAAGTTTTTTAAAAGTTAATTTTTTTTTTTTTTTTTGCAGAACCAGGGATTGAACTCAGGCCCTTGCTCTTGCCAGGGAAGCACTTATTCCACTGAGCCATTTCCCCAGCCCCTTTAAAAGTTAATTTTAAGGAGAAAAAAACCTCAAAGATAAATAAGAAGAGCACAGACAAAAACAAAGCAATATAAAACAATAAAAATGGTACAGAATTTCAAGACAAAAATAGGATATTAACAATGGTTGTTATATTACATATTATCATTAAATTTATTGCTCAAATTACCAGTATAGGCATGCAAGATTGATCAAACAAACATTAACTATTCCTTTCAATAAACCTTAGGTATTTTTGCTTGTCCTTTTTATTTTTTAAAATTTATTTTAAAGATCAAACATTGCAGGGAAGCAATGGCATGAATTTGAATAGAAGAGGAAATGTAAGAGGACTCACAGAGACGCTGTGAATTGTTTCCTTCAAGTGACAGGAGTCAGGGCACAGAAAAGAAATAGACGGAACTTTCCAGAACACGCTGAGAGGTGGAGGAGCGGTAGCTGCTCGACCTGCGCACGGCTACCCTCTCCTTCCTGCCTACCCATCCGCGGCCTATCCCGCTCACCGAAAATGGTGAAAGAAACGACTTACTATGATGTTTTGGGCGTCAAGCCCAACGCTACCCAAGAAGAACTAAAAAAGGCTTCTAGGAAACTGGCTTTGAAGTACCATCCTGATAAGAATCCAAATGAAGGCGAAAAGTTTAAACAGATTTCTCAAGCTTATGAAGTGCTCTCTGATGCCAAGAAAAGGGAATTGTATGACAAAGGAGGAGAACAGGCAATTAAGGAGGGTGGAGCAGGCGGAGGCTTTGGCTCCCCCAGGGATATCTTTGATATGTTTTTTGGAGGAGGAGGAAGGATGCAGAGAGAAAGGAGAGGTAAAAATGTGGTGCATCAGCTCTCAGTTACCTTAGAAGATTTATATAATGGTGCCACAAGGAAATTGGCTTTGCAAAAGAATGTGATTTGTGACAAATGTGAAGGCCGAGGTGGTAAAAAAGGAGCTGTGGAGTGCTGTCCC
>PVKA01047248.1:0-14443 GCA_004027165.1 Ctenomys sociabilis | reverse complement strand
AAAAAAAAAAAAAAAAAAAAAAACCCAAATACACTAAAAACAAACATCAACAAAAAAGCTCTTTGGTTCCTATATATGTACTGATTAAATGCATAAAAAAATGCTCTGGAGGAAAACTCAAAACTGTTAAAAATTGAGCTGGGCGTGGTGGCGCATGCCTATAATCCCAGCACTCAGGAGGCTGAGACAGGAGGATTGTTGTGAGTTCGAGACCAGCCTGAGCTACAAAGTGAGCTTAAGGCCAGCCTGAACTGCATAGTGAGACCCTGTCTCAAAAAGACAAAAAAAAAAAAAAAAAAAAAAAAAAAAACTGTTAAAAATGGTTAGTTCTGAGGAATGAAGGAGTGAAGCACTGTCACTTTACAATAAAATGTGTACCTGAGTTGCCCTCTCCTATTGCAGGGCTTTCCTCTTGCTAAGTACCAGGGATCAAACCCAGGCCCTTGCACTTACCTAGGCAAGCACTTAGACTGCTCAGCTATATCTGCAGCCCCAAGAGAATTTTTTTTTTCTTTTTGCGGTACCAGGGATTCCACTCAGGACCTTGCACTTGCCAGGCAAGTGCTTATTCTACTGAGTTACTTCCATGGCTCCTAGCCCTAGGCGAACTTTTACCTGAGATTTTAACCTTGTAAAATTCATAATTAACAAGAAGTTTACCAAGAAGAAATGCTACTGGTGAATCTGGAGATTCTGGCCTTTTTCCTTTTACTGCTCCCTGATCCTGAGGGGAGATGCAAAAATACAGGTCCTCAGGGGTCAACAGCCCACTCTGACTCATCCTTAGAACGTGGGAGGGGCCTCTGGAAAATCAACCTGCCAAGGCACTGTGTGCACATTCACTTTCCCCACAATACTGGAATTGGCTCATAGTTGGGGATGCGGTTACCCCTGCACCTCTCTGGCCCCCAGGGCTGATGCTCAATATGTACCCATGGGCTGTTACTTGAGTAAATACTGCTAACTTGGAAAGAAGGACATTGTGTGGAGGGGCGCTTATAGATCAAGAAAAGAGTGTCCTTGAGAAGGAGAAGGGTATGATGTCCTCAAAATAGCTGACCCTCCAAGGACAGACCAAGGGTCATTCAAGTCTGGGGAGTAGAGGGATACAAGAGTATTTTAGGTAGGAAGGTATTGAAAGCCATGTTGGTGTGTGTCCAATAATCAAGGAGGCCATATGCCTTCTTGGTTCAAGGGCAAAGTGAGGCACAGGAACCAAGTGGTCTGATTGATCTGTGTGCCTATTAGGGTGGGGGGTGCCTACCTGCCCTCATCAATGAAGTCGATGGCCAGGGTGCTGATGATGAAGACACACAGGCCAGCAATGAACATGTGGTAGATGGTACGGAAATGCTGCACCTCCATCAGCTCACTGAGGGACAGGTCACAAAGGTCAGTGCGGTAGAATACTCAGGCAGGAGGGCATGGGGCCCACTAAGTGAGAATTTTCAGCTATAGACTGGGATATGACTGAAATGTCTAATCCGGATCACTTAGCACAATGAGGGAACCAGCCTCAGAGACCCTCTCCAGCACCTCCCCCAAACCACCTAGAACCTAGGAATGAGCAATAAGGTGTCCTGGGCCACCAGCTGAAATCCTTTCTTTTCCTTCCATTCCACCTTCACCCTTGACTTACTCAAGCAGGGACTTTCGGATGATGAAAACTTTTCGTTTCCCAAGGGGTAGCTCCTGGGTCCTGAATTGAGACAGTTATTCAGGGTTAGGTCCCTAAAGGCAGAAGGCCATGTGGGAGGTCAGTACTTCTAAGCCAGGGTGGTAGCAGAGGGAGATCAGGGCCAGGGCAGAACAAGGAAGGCCCAGAAGGTAGAGATTAGTGTCACAGAGACAAGGCCATAAGGGAAATAGAAAGGCTGAAGTCAAGGTTGTGCCAAGGCTGCTGAAGGGTGCATGCTTATAGTTCATGATTCTCACAATGGAGGAAGACCATGCAGTCCTTTCCAGCCTGCTAGATTCTCAGACTCACTTGTTCTTTGAATCAGAGGGCGTGAAGGGTAGAAGTCTGTCTTGTGTCGGGTAGGACTGTATGGCCTCCTTCATGGCCCAATCCAGCAGTTCCTTCAACTGGCCCTGTGCCTGCTCCAGCAGTTGCTTCTTCACAGCCTGAGGACAAAGACTGTCCTTCTAACCATCTAGCTATCTTCTCACTTGCCAAATATTTACCAAGCTTTTCTCTATGCCAGGCCCAGTGCTAAGTGCTAAGGATAGGAGATGACAGACTATTGTTCCTGCCCAGAGCTTCTCACACTTATCTCCAGGCTTCCTGGGACAGCAGTGAGAATCAAGAGTAGTAGCAGGAAACTGGGCGTGCTGGTGTACATCTGTAATCCCAGCACTTGGAAGTCCAAGATAGAAATAGAAAAATGATGAGTTTAAGGCTAACCTGAGACCCTGTCTCAAATAACACACACACACACACACACACACACACACACACACACACACACGGGAACAACCTCTGGCCACACTAGTCAATTCTACTGGTTGACTTTTGGTCCTGAGGACCTAGATCTTGAATTTCTCCATATCAACCCCTAATTCTCAACTGAGCATTGAACTCAATACATCATCTTATCACCATGCCAGTCTTTAGCCCTGCCTCCTACCATCCCCTGACTTGTCCACCCTGACCTCTGACCTCTGAGATTGCTTACCTCCATATGTTGAGTCCATTGCACCAAGTCTGGGGCTCTGCAAGGCTCAGTGCTTCCTAGGAGGAGGGGTTAAAGGACACACTCCAGGGGGTGGAGTCAGGGTTCTGCAAATCCAGAGGCATCCTCTGTCCAGGAAATGCTTTCTGAATCCTCAGTTGCCTCCCTATCCCCCCCCCCAACTAGAGAATATCTAGTATCTTCCATAGAACAAGCAGAAGAGAAAGTTACTTTTTCCAGGGGTGGAGTGGGGTGGGATGGGGTGGTGGTGGTGGTGAAGAAGCCATTGCAAAAGGGAACCTGACAATATTACTGGAAACAGGGTACCCAGGAACAGGAAACTATTTGATTCAGGGATCAAAAAGATAAGACAAGGCCAGCATTCTGAATATTCCTTTCTCCTCCACATGGCTGGGCAATGTGAGGCAGAGGCCAGCATTTGCCTTCCCTGGCCTCCCGGGATGGTAAGAAAGATTTAAAAAAAAAAAACAAAAAACAGTTGGCCAAGTGTGGTGGTACATGCTTATAATCCCAAAACTCAGGAGGCTGAGTCAGGAGGATTGCTGCAAATTCGAGGCCAGACTGGGCTACATAGTGAGTGCATTGGCAGATGAAACTATACAGTGATATTCTATCTAAAATTTTTTTAATTAGTTAATTAATTAAAATAAAATAAATTGGTGTTAGGGGTTGAACCCAGGTGAGAATACTCTACCACCTCCTCCTCCAGCAAGACAGACTAAAGTCAGATTGTAGGGGTTCTGCTCAACAATACATGAACTTTATGGCCCTCCCAACAAGACTCACCTTCTCTGGAGCATTGCTCCTGCTCAGGCGCCCCTCTCCTCTGTGTACGCAAATGGGCCTCACAAGGTTCCATGGTGGTCCAGGAGGGCAGTGGGCAGCTTGCTCCCTTCTTTCGTGACCTGCCTGCCTACCTGCCGAGCTCTTGTTCCACTCTACTCAGCTAACAGCTCCAGAGACTAAAGTCCTTTCAGGAGGACAGGTTATCTAAAAGCAGTGCTTATCAGATCCAGGCTCTGCTCTGCTGGCTGTCACAGGCAGGGTCACAGTCCCTCAGCACCCTGGCCCCCACCCAGTCAGCCAGCTCTAAGCCTGTTGTTATTCCTGTCACAGGACCAGGGGCTACAGCAGCCGTTAGGAGGGAGACTGCCTCTCTGAGGCTCATCACATAGCATGGCTCACCCTCTAGACCCTCTCCTTCAGGCTAGGATTCAGGGGAGAGGATGTCACTGCACACAGCTTCCTGAGACCATGAGATGGAGTATGGAACAGAATCATGGGGTGAGGTGCGACACACACACTGTCATATTCTGATGGGGGTAACACTCATACCCAGACTCACTTGAGTGTCTCCAGGCCCCCTCAATGTCTGCTCTTTCCTGCAGGCTGGGTTAGACTGAGAGTGGAAAGGAGACCAAACAAACACCATAGAAGGGGGCCAGGGAGATGGTTCAGTAGAATAAGTATTTCCCTGGCAACCTCAAGGGTCTGAGTTCAATCCTCAGATCCACAAAACAACAACAACAACAACAACAACAACAAAAAACACCATGGAAGGGCAGCTGGCTTAAGCCTCTTCATGATTTCAGGCAAGGAACCCAAACTTTGTAAGCTTACTCTGAAAAATAGGGCCCAAAATCTCTCCATCTCACCAAGTTCTTGTCAGCACAAAACAAAATAGTCCAGGTAAATCACAGTCTGGGGCCTGGCCCATGAGAGATGCTCAGTAAATAACAATTTCCTTCCTTTTTCATAGGACGTAACAGACAAACAGACAAAACTTGAGTGCTTTGAGAGTTCCTCTTTGCTGAATTCCTGCTGGGGATTGACTATTAATCCTCCTTCTCCCTTAGGTCCAAAGACCAGTGTGGGAAAGGTCACAACCTCTGATGGAGGCAATGATCTAGTTCTCTCCACCCCGAAGGCCCATTGTGTGGCTGGGTGACCCAGAAGGGGTGGAGCCTGGGCCTCCACTGCCTACTGCACTCAGAGCACAGTAGGAGGTTCTGAAGGTAACCTAACATGGTTAGAAAGGGCCAAATGCTCTGTGTGTGCTGCCATGGGCACAGAGAAAAATCGCCCAGGCTCCAGAACTGCGAAATGTGGACAGAGAGACATAGGCCAGAGACTCCCAACATAGTTTTATTAACACTTCCAGCTGACACCAGCAATCTTTTCAACTAAATGTATAAGGGGCCAGGAGTGAAGGGACAATGGAATAAGAGCCTGAAAGCAATCATGAGGCTCAGAGTCCCCAAGTTATTGATTACCCAACCAGTAACCCTAGAGCACAATTGTATGCCCCTGTCAGTGGCCCTGAAGCCCCACTCCACTTCAGCTGCTGCTTCCTGCAGGGCAGTGTGAGCTTCCGTTGCCTTCTGCAGACCCTGGCAGGGGCTGGCCCATTCGATCCACACACCAGCAGGGACCTCGGCGCTGCCTCTGTGAGGAGCGACACTGGAGGGGAAAAGGGGAACACATAGATCAGGAGTGAGGCCAAGGCTTCCAGGAAGGAAGGAAGGGAGGGAGGAAGGAAGGAAGGAAGGAAGGAAGGAAGGAAGGAAGGAAGGAAGGAAGGAAGGAAGGAAGGAAGGAAGAAAGAAAAAAAGGAAGGGGAACTCTGAAGCCTGAGAGTTCCCTCTGGATGGCATCCTGTGGCCCCCCACAGAACAGTAGGCCTCAAATCAACAGCACTAGCACACAAGAGAATGTATTTGAAACACAAATTCTCAAGCTAACTTAGAGACCTACTAAGTCAGAAACTGCCCGTAGGGTTGGCTCAGCCATCAGTGTGCTCACATGCCCTCCATGGGATTCTGAGGCCTTGGCTTCAAGAGCCAAGCAAAGGCCACTCTTCAGGGACTTGAGGTCCTCTACTATTCTTTATGTTTGTGTGGGTTCTAACACTGGAAGATGCAGAAATGGTGGGGCCATGTCTTTATGTGATTGTGAACACCTTTCTCGCCTCCCAGGCAGGACCTTGTACCAGGGAGAAGAGGAGTCATCCTACCTGCCGCTTCCGATAGAAGCCTCGGTGGTCACAGTTAGGCACATAGAGGGTTTGAGCCCCTCGGAAGATCTCAGTCTGGAGCTGCTGCAGCACTGAGTCTAGGTGTCTGCGGCAGGGACCCTGGAGGAAGAAGAGTTGCAGCTCAGATCCCAACCATCCAGGGTCCCAGGACTGGCAGTAGAGACCCCTCCAAGCCCCTGGGAGTTTGTGGGTGCCCCACCCTTTTCTCCCTCAAGCCCCAGATGCACCATCTCAGTGTCTTGGACAGCCCCAGGATTTGGCTTGGCAGGAGTGGTAGAGGCTCCTGGATTCTTCTGTTGATCTCTTCGGTTCACATCTTGAGGGCGAGTGGCACTTCCATGGGGTTTAGTCTCCTTCAGAGTCTCCTCTATGGCCACAGGAGGAATGGGAGAAGAGTCCAGAAATCAGCCAGGTACCAAAGACCAGTGCCACGTGGAGGAAAGTTCTTTCCCACCCAGTCCACTGAAGTGGGAGCAACAGCGGGCTTTGTGGGTTAGGGAAAAATGGAGGGTTTAGAACCTTGATTTCTGTTACCTTATCCTGGCTGTAGGTTTTTTTTACATAAAAAATAGTTAATTATTTTCCTGACAATATTCTTTAGAGGAATTTTAATTCTTATAAGGGGGAAGCATTTTGCTTTCAGGCTTTTGGTTTTTTGGTGTTTTATTTTATTCTGAGACAGGGTCTCACTCTGTAGACCAGGGTGTCATTGAACTCTCTAGGTAGGCCAAGCTGGCCTTGAGCTCACAGCAATCGTCCTGCCCCAGCCTCTTGAGTGTTGCGATTAGAGGTGTATGCCACCATACCTGGTGTAAAGAGAAGTATTTTGTCTTTTTGAGACAGTCTCACTATGCAATTCAAGCTGGCCTTGAGCTCATTTTGTAACCCAGGCTGGTCTTGAACTCCCAAT
Source organism: Ctenomys sociabilis (assembly GCA_004027165.1). Taxonomy (NCBI): domain Eukaryota; kingdom Metazoa; phylum Chordata; class Mammalia; order Rodentia; family Ctenomyidae; genus Ctenomys; species Ctenomys sociabilis. Next base: position 7,806 of record PVKA01047248.1, on the reverse strand, counting down.
GATCCTCCTGCCTCAGCCTCCCTAGAGAAGCATTTTGAAAAATAGAAATTGTGGTGCTTTATTTCTTTGAGTACCTACATTCAGTCCTTGACTGTGTCCTATATCTACCTCTAATAAATCCTTCTCATACCTCTTTAAAAAAAGAAAGAGGAAAGGAAGGAAAGAAAGAAAGAAAGAAAGAAAGAAAGAAAGAAAGAAAGAAAGAAAGAAAGAAAGAAAGAAAGAAAGAAAGAAAGAAGGGGTGGGAGAGAAAGAGAAAGAGGGAGGGAGAGAGAGAGAAAGTGGGGGGGAATTTGAGAGCAGCTACAAGATTTAGTGTTAAAAAAAAAAAAAAAAAAAGAGCTGGCTGTTCCACCAGTGGCCACAAGAGGATGCACCAAGCCAGGGAGACAGAGTAGAAGAGCAAAAGCTGTAGGAAAGGGTCAACAGGGACCCAAGTGGAATGTGTGTCCTAGCTATGACCCTGCTGTGACTCAGCCTACCACTCCCAGGCCTAAGATATGATTACTTTTGGGGCACTGCAGTGGGGACTTATCCTTTTTGGTCCTTGTGGATCAGACCAGTTCAACATCAGAGGTCTCAGGAGCACCTGGTTTCAGCACTTAACCAGGATAGGATGAAACAGGTTATAGAGGTTATGGGAATGAGAGGTTTTCGATGTGCAAGATGTACCCGGTTCTGGAGAGAGTTGGGTGTGTGGGAATGAGGGGACTGGGAAAGGATGAGGAAATAGTTTGGAGGAGTTAGGATAAGGCAGGGAAGAGAACATGCTTTGCCTGGAAGATAGATAGATAGATAGATAGATAGATAGATAGATAGATAGATAGATAGATAGATAGACAGACAGACAGACAGGGGTAGTTCAGGCTGGCTTGAACTTTTGCCAATCCTCCTGCCTCAGCCTCCTTTATATTATAGGTGTGTACTGTCATGCCCAGTTTTGTTAAGATTATAGAATTAGATATTAGAACCCCTGAAGGGACCCTCTTACTTTCTTCATGATGAGAAACAAAATGATAGCACATTTGCCTTTTACTTTCAACTCAAGGGCAGTTTCCTCTGCAGTCCAAACTCAGATCCTTTCCTGCGGAAGACCCCACCTCACCTCACATCTTTTCCCTCACTCCCTGCATTTAGCACCAAACCATGACCACGCTCCATACTATCTTCTGCTCACCTATCACCCCTGCTAAGAGGATTCCCATAAGCCTAGATTCAGGCTCTTGGGACTTTTGCAAAAGAAGCTCCCGGTTAAGCTTTCATCTCCCTCAGGATACTGAGGGACTCGGGAGCTTCTGAGTGCCTGAGTGTGGTGGTTTGCATTTCCTGCCCCTTGCCATCTCACCTCGTCCCCCATCTTTGGGTGCTGCCTCACTTCTATGACTCAGCCTCCCATTCTTCTTCTTTCCTGGGTTAGAGAGGGTGGAGGTTCTAAGCAGATTTAAATTATAAGCCAGATTTGTCAAATTCTTCTTTTTTACGTCCCTCTCCTCAGGCCTTCTGAACCCACTCCCGGTTGCAATCTAGTCTATCCACTTCTCTTAGACCACAGTCGCTTTCAACAGTGTCATTAGGAGACTTCTCAGCATGGAACTGGGGGTCTCAGATCCCCTTTTCTTCTCCAGGTGAAAACGGTCCTGTCTCTGCTTGGAAAGCCAGGATGCTCCTAAACCCCCTCGTTCCCCCAGCTCCAACCTTTTCTCCTCGAAGCAACACAAAGAGGGAACAAAAAACAAGTTAGAAGCCCCACGCCTTTCTGGTTTATCTCCAAGTTCCCTAGCCATACCCTAGCCTTCTTTCCTAGTCCCCACTATTTGCCCCTGTTTCCACAAGGCTCCCTCTTCCCCAGGGCCGCCTCTCCAGAGCCCCATGGGGACCGCTGTGGGGCTTTCGGGGCTGGGTTGGGGCAGGGCGCGGACTCACCTGTGGGCGCTCGGGCTGGGCGGCAGCGGCCACGACCCATCAGCAGCGCCCGCAAAGGCTCCTCCTGGCCCTCGGGCGGCCGGCACTGCAGTCCTGGGGCGCAGAACGGGGTGTAGACCCCGCACGGCTGCCCTTCTCTCCTCTCACAGCCCTTGGCTTCTGCACAGCTCTCGGCCGGCGACGGCCCCCCATCCTCCTCCTCCACGCAGCCCTCCTGACAGCCCGCCTGCACCCCCTGCCCACAGCCTGGGCACCGTGCCAGGGCGCCTCCTGGGCAGGCAGCAAGCAGCAAAGTTAGCAGCAGCAGTGGCGGCAGCAGCCTGTCTGGGGTCATGGTCAGGAGCTTTGCCTGGTCAACTCCTACCAGAGCAGCCCTAGTGCAGCTGCCTCCTGCTGCTGCCCCTTTGCCTTAAGTATCCGCCGGTCAGGGGCTGGGCCCTTTAAGAGCCAGGTGAGGGGGGGGGAGGGCTGGGACATTCCCTAAAATGGGTGGGAGCGAAAATCCCCCACACGCCACCACCTGGGTCCTCCCCACTTGCCTCTCCCCACTCCTTCCCAGTTTTTGTTTATTTCCCAGATTGCTCTGATTTTTCTTGCTTTGTCCTGGGAATCTCGCCCGGAATTTGGGAACCGTACAGCTGGCTGGAGGAACTTGAGGGTGGGAGGCGGGAGCAGAGAAAGAGGAGAGCAAGAAGAAGGGGAGACCTGCGCCCCAGTTAGGAGGGAGAAGGGGTGGGGGCCCGGAGTGAACTGAGAAGGGATGGGGCGTCCTGAGAGGCATGGACGGAGGTGGAGAGAGAAGAAAGATGGAGAAGGCCATGGGGAGAGGAGAGCAGGAGAGAATTAGGGAGGCGACCAGAGCAAGTGGCCTGAGATGGGTCTGTAAGGAAACACTTGTGGGGCTCGGACTGGGGTCAGAGGATACAAGGAGTTGGGGGAGCAGGGGTGAAATGGGGCAAGGGTGCAAGGAAGACACCTCGAATAAAACCTCACGTGGTTGAGCGTCAGTCTGGAAGGGTTGGTGGAGCTGCTGGGGGCACAGAGGTGAGAGCTGGCGCGACATCTGGGGGGCAAGGGCAGCGACAGATGAGCCAGTTGAAACTCTAGGGGTGCGGTGGGCAAAGTCAAGGGGGCAGAATGTTCGCCTGTGTGCTGAGCACTCTTGGGTAGTACCAGAGAGCAGACACCACTCCCTCACCCCCGTCCTTCCGGCCAGCCTGCCCCCACAGTTCTCCTTTCCCCAAAAAACGATTCCTTTTCCTCAATCACCCAATAGGGTTTCTAGATTCCTCAGGGGACTCTGAGGAGGGACTGGCCCAAGCCTTCACCCTGGCCTGCCCTTTCTCCACCAGCTCCCTCAGCCCTCCCGACCAGCCAGCACTCCCAGTCCCTTCCAGCCAGCAAGAGCAAGGGAGGAAGAGGGACTGTTTCCTTCAACAACCCGTACCGCCCAGCTCTGGGTTATGCAACAGCCATCTCATTCTTTCCTAAAACAAGGGCTCTGGGCAGTGACTAAGTTTAAATTCTGGGCCCCCAAGCAAGAATGTTAGCAAGGGCTTCCTGAACTTTTAGGCAAATACAAAATAAAAAAAAAGCCTCTGTGACCCCCCCCCCCCCCATCTGCATTTGGGAAGTGGTGGTTTTGGTTGACCTGAGATTGGACATACAGAGAGGAGAAAGGGCAGGTAGTAGCTCTCCCCCACCGGCGCTGCGTGACCTCCTGCTCCAAGCTCTGACCCAGGTGGGCAGCTAGGTTCCTGCCTCCAGACCCCTTCTTCTTTTTGGCACACACTAGCATCTTCCCCCTGAATTCCAGCCTGTTGCGCACAAATGAGATGGAAAAGCCTGTGGAAAGTTGGAAGAGGAAAGAGGTGGCTCTTACAGGATCCCAGTATGCCTTTCATGTTCTCCATGGTGGGCTATGTCACAGAGAAAACTCAACACTCTGTTAGCCTGTAACATCTATCACTCCACTCTCTGTGATTGTTCCTCCCTGGTATCTCAGGGGGAGGGATCCCAGATAATGCAGAGCACAGCATTGCCCTGACTCCTCAGATGCAAATGACCAAGGCCACTTGCCCATCAGTTCAGGTGGTCTAGGAGTCTCCTTGGGGACTGGGCTCTGCTTTTCTTCCCTTTGGGATGCCTTGCACCCAGGATAGAGATGTGAAGTACATGCTGGGTCAACCAGGCTGGGGTGTGGGCCTGATCTGTGTATGAAAAGTTGGCTGAGAAGCTTCTGCCAAGGCCTGAGAAAAGACTAAACAGCACAGGTATATTACTTAAGTTTGTTCATAAATAAACTCCGGTAGGACTGCCTCCGTCTTATGCCCTGCTACCCTGTACTCTGCATCTCTCATTACCTCCAAATCCATGGCATCCTTAGGTATGACTTCCTTTTGAGAACAAAGGCAGGGGAGTTGGCCTGCCTGAACCATTTGCAGCCCTAAGTTGGAGAAGAGGGCCACAGGCTGGAGTATGGAACAGATAAAAGAATGGGAAATAATGGTATTTCTGTTCTGTTGCAGGGCACCTAGGGCCAAGTGGGGTTATGTGTATAGTCCACAGACAGGAAGACACAGAGAGAAAGAACAATGTGACGACCTGGGCTCTGCATCTGGTGTAAGCCTGAAGGGAACTAAATACCATGATAACCTTAACTGATCTCCAGCTTGGTATTTTTGGTGGAAGGGTGGGGGAGGTATTGAACTCAAGCCTGAATTTGCCAGGCAAGCGGTTATTCTACTGAGCTATCTCCCCAGCCCCTGATTTTAATTTTGTTGTTGTTGTTGTTTATTTTGTTTTTTTTCTTTCCTGAGACAGGGTCTCACCATCCAAGCTGGCCTAGAACTCCCAACAATCCTCCTGCTTTTTTATCTTAGGCTGTGATAAGGGAAAGCGAAAGAGGGCATAATTGGTTTTTACAGGCAATTTCTTTCCCAGGTCTCCAAGGTTTCAGCCTAAACCTTTCCCTTCGTCCTCTCATCACAAGCCGGAGTTTGCTCTCTTTCCTGTTGAGTTGGCTATCTGAGGTCTTGTCTTCTGAATTCAACCACATTTTTTTTCTTTCTTTCTTTTTTTTTTTATTGTGGTACTGAGGATTGAACTCAGGACCCTACGCTTGCTTGTCAGGCAGGCACTTATTCTAATGAGCTATCTCCCCAGCTCCAAACACTTTTTTTTTTTCTTTTTTGGCTGAACTGGGAATTGAACTCAGGCCCTTGTGCTTGCCAGGGAAGCACTTATTCTACTGAGCCATCTCCCCAGCCCCACCAATCACATTTTTATTTTGTTTTTTGTTTGTTGAGACAGGGTTTTGTTATGTAGTTTAGGCTGGCCTTGAACTTGAAGCTATCCTCCTGCCTCAGTCTCTCAGTTTATCTTTTTCTATGTCTTATATTTCCCATTAGACTGTAAATGATTTAAGAGCACACACACACCCAGCTTTATCTCTGGAGCCCCAGCTTCCAGCCTATGTAGGGAGTTTGGAACTGACATAAGTAAATATTAGTATTTTGGGGTAAGAACCAAGGCAGTCCTGGGTAAGGGGGTCGAGAGGTAGAGAGGGGCACTGGGACTCTTCCAGAGGCTCCACCAGTGCTCTGGGGACTCTGAACTGGCTCAGCCTGTACCAGGCAGACATTTGGCCTCTTCTAGCCCTTCAGCACCTGACTATCTTCCTTTCTTTGTGGCAGGTAAGAGTTCTAGGTGTTGCTATGGTTCGACAGAAAAGGGAGAACTGCCTCAGAATAAGTCAAAGAGGAGCTGGAGAGATAGCTCAGCAGTCTAAGCACCTGTCTGGCAAGCACAAGGGCCTGGGTTTGATCCCCAGTGTTGCCTGCCATGCTGGTCCTGCATAGCAAGACCCTGTACCAAATAAACAAATAAATGTTAAAAAAAAGAAATCAAAGAAGATTCCCTAGACAATAGAGCTTTATAACAGAGTTGGGAAAAGAGATGAGGGTGCTGAAGAGAAGTGAGGTTGAAGGACAACATGCCTGGTCTTGGTGGCTGGCTCGGTGCTCCCAGTGCACAGCTGGACATAACATATGGTGCTGGGATTGAACCTGGGTCCTTGAGCTTATGTAGGCAGATGCTTAGACTGCCTCACTATCTTTGCAGCCCAAAATTTGTGACATTTGAATAAGGACTGGAAATTATTGCACTAATAGTGTCACATGTGGTACTACAATGTGTGTGTGTGTGTGTTTAGTGGTACTGTTGTAGTTTTCTTGGAATTGGGAACTGAACTCAGGACCTGACACCTGCCAGGAAGATGCTGCACCATTGGTCTGTATCCCTAACCAAGCAGTGGGGATTGAACTCAGTACCTTCACGTGAGCTACACATCCTGAGCTCAATTTTTTCTTTCTTTCTTTCTTTCTTTCTTTCTTTCTTTCTTTCTTTCTTTCTTTCTTTCTTTCTTTCTTTCTTTCTTTCTTTCGACAGAGTCTTGCTATGTAGTTCAGGCTGCCCTCAAACTTGCAGTGATCCTCTTGCTTCTACTTCATTTTTGCTTTTCTTTCTAAGACAGAGTCTTACATAAGTGTTGTTCAAGCTGGGTTCACACTTGGGATTCTATCTCAGCTTCCCAGAATGCTGAGATAACAAGCATTCACCACTGTGCCTAGTTCATATCCTGGCTTTAATGGTTTTTAATGATTGCACTATGGTTGCATAACCTGTTGATATTAGGGGAGATGGTAAAGGGTAAACGAACTCTATGTATTTTTCTTTTTTTTTGCTAGTCTAAAAATGTTTCAAAATAAAAAAAATTTAAAAGGAATTATATACTCAAATGAAAACCTAAAACATACAACTTGTAGAACAAAACATAGAACAATATGTTGAACAATATCTTAGCAGCCTTGGGCCAAGAAAACATTCTCTTTCTCCTTTCTTTATTCTTTCTTTTTGCAAACCATGTGTCTACCACATGATCCAGCAATTTACTCCTAGATAGGTACCCATGAGAAAATGAATGGGCTGAGGAGACAGCTCAGTAGAATAAGCGTTTTCCTGGCAAGTGCAAGAGCCTGAGTTCAATCCCTGGTTCCACAGAGAGAGAGAGAGAGAGAGAGAGAGAGAGAGAGAGAGAGAGAGAGAGAGAGAGAGAGAGAGAGAGAATGGAACTATGTCCACACTATAGTTGTAAAAGTGCCCCTCCAAAGGCTCATGGTGTAAAGACTCCTCCCAGCCTGTGAGCTCACTGGAAGTCTGCTCCATGAGTGCAGGTCAGTGAAGGGATATTGAGAACATAGCCCCTCCTATTCGCCTCTTTGTGCTGGGCTATCAGGTGAGAAAGTCTCCTCTTTTGCAGGCTCCTCAGGATGCATGGTGCTACCACAGGCCCAAAGCAATGACGACAACTGGGCAGGGAGTGAAACCTCCAAAACTGAGTTGAAGTAAGCCTTTCTTCCTTTTAGGTGTATTTATCTCAGGTATTTGTTACAGTAACTGAGATCTGACTAATACATGTCCAATCTAAGACCTGTATATAAATACTCAGAATATCTTTATTTTTAATAGTCCAATGTGGCTATACTTTCATGGGTATCTTCATAACAGTTGTACATCTTAAGTATATATGAGTGATATCCCATAAAGCTATTTAATCAAATATATGAGATGCCAAGCACAAATTATCAATTAGGCAAGGAGTATGTCAATGGATGGAGAAATCAGCATAAGAATCAGTACCATAGAGGCCAGGGAGATGGCTCAGTGGAATAAATGCTTCCCTGGCAAGTGCAAGGGCCTGAATTCAATCCCTGGTTCCACCAAAAAAAAAAAAAAGAATCAGTCCTAGCCGGGCGTGGTGGCGCATGCCTGTAATCCCAGCACTCGGGAGGCTGAGGCAGGAGGATTGTTGTGAGTTCGGGA
>PVKA01047247.1:0-14428 GCA_004027165.1 Ctenomys sociabilis | reverse complement strand
CTGTATCTGTTACTTCATTCGTTGCAGCTGAGCTAGTGTCCTCTGCCTTTCCTGATGGACTCGAGGTCTGTGATTGCATTTTTCCCCTTCTCTTTGTCATTTTGTATAGCACTGATCTTTGACCTTTGGTGTAGAGCTTTGGTGCAGCTATAACCTTAGCTTGTTATGAGATTCGGGTGCCAGTCTATTAAGTTCGAGATTTTCCAGGTATGCCTATCCTGGGTCTAGCTGTTGTGTTCAGTTCCTTTTTTGCTGCAGCTCCTTTGGTTCGGCTATGTTAGTTCCCGAGGTCAGCCCTCCTGTGTCAGGCAGGGCATTCCCCAGGTGGGTGGGCCTGGGCTTTGGTGGGTTTTCTGGGCTCACAAAAGGATAGTGGATGATCTTATTCACTGAGTAGGCTGTACTGAGCCGGCCAGCTTGTGCTGGGTCCTGGTCTACAGGCCGTAACCCAAGAAGGCTGGGAAAGGTCCCTCTGGTGTAGTGGGCCTGGAGCCCTCACTCATAGGCCAGGCTGTGCTGGGTTTTGGTCCGTAGCATGGGACCATGGATTGCTGAGAAATTTCCCTCTGGTGTGGCAGGCTAGGAGTTCTCACTCCAGGCCGACCTGCACTGGGTCTGGGGCTGTGGGGTGGGACCAGTAATCACCTGGAAATGTTTCTCTGGCACAGTGTGCCTGGAGCTGTCACCCGGCCACGGGAGGGGACGGGCAGCTTAATCCCTGGGAAATGTATCTCAGGCATGATGGGCCTGAGTTTCTATACTCACTGACCTTTGATGCCCAGAGAATCGGGGAAATTCCCACTCAATCAGTGGGCTTTAGGTCAGGGGATCTGGGGAGGTGTTGGTGAGTGGGTCCTGAGGTTTCAGGACAGTCACTGGCTTGGAGGGGTTGAGGACAGGGATCCGCGAAGCGTGTGTGGGAAGAAGCCAAAGGCTCTCCCTCAGGCTCACCACACTCTCACTGATCTGGGAAGCCTGGTGAGTCCTGTAAATTCGCTTTCACTGGGAGAGCTTGGCGCGGGATCCAGGAGGCCGCTGGAGTCAGCCACTGTCTCTGGCCGGTCTCAGTGGCTGGGCGGGCGCGGGCGGGATGGAGCAGGATGGTGGAGTCGGCCGCACTGTCTCTAGCCGGGTCTCGGGCTGGGCGGGGGCGGGCGGGATGGAGCAAACTCTTTTGTTTTCCTAATGTGTGAGTCGACAACATAAATTTCCCTCTAAGAACTGTTTTCACCACATCATATAAATTCTGATAATTTCTGCCTGACTTTTCATTTTATTGTAGATATTATTGAATTTGCTATTAATTTCCATCATAATCCATTGGTTGCTGAGGAGTTACTGTGTAATTTCTTCATATTTATGGTTTTTTCTGGTTTCTATTGTCTTTTTTTCTAGTTTCAGTGCACTGTGTTCAGATAATATGCATGGGATAATTTTTGTTTTCTTGTATATACTTAAGCATGATCTATGGACTAGTATGTGGTCTGTTTTAGAAAATGTCCCATGTGCAGGTGAAAAAATGTGTTCTTTGTGATTTTTGTCTGACCTATCTTTCTGGAAAAAAATGTTTGATAAGTTCTTGTGTAAAGCCTGTCATATTGGATATTAGATTTTTCATGTCCATTAAGATTTATCTTATATAATTGAGTGCTCCCGTGTATGGTGAGTATATATTTATCAGTGTTACTTTTTTTCTTATTTTTTCCCCTAATCAACTTGTAGTGGCCTTCTTTATTACATTGTGTCATTCTTAGTTTGAAGTTGAGTCTATGTATGAAAAGGATCGCTACCTACACTTTTTTCTGGGGTGCTGGGGAATGTAATATTGTTTTTTAATCCTTTGACTTTCAGCATATGAATATCTTTATGAGTTAAGTGTGTTTGTTATATGTAATATATTTTTGGATTTTGCTCCCTAATCCACTGTGCCTGTCTATTTCTTTTAATTGGAGAATAGAGTTCATTTACATTGATGGTTATAATTGACATGTATTGATTTATGTTTGACATATTAATTACCTGCTGTTGTTCACCCTTTTTTCTCATGTTTTTAACTGTTGACCCTATTTGATAGGTTCTTTTTTGCACATTCTTGGGGTTCTGGTCATTTTGATTCCTGTATAGAATATCTTTGATTAGGCTATGTAGGGGTAGCATTTCATGAAATTCTTTAGTTCTTTGTCATGGAATCATTTCACTTCTCCATAAAACTTCAAAGAGAATTTTGAAGGATATAGTATTCTGAGCTGGAATTTGTTTTTGTGGAGGACTTGAAGTACTCTGCTCCATGCTCATTGTTTGTGAAGTGGAGTTTGCCACTTTTCTGATGGATGTTCCTTTAAATATGATCTGTTTCTTTTCTCTAGCGGCTTTTACTATATGGCTGTAGTTGTGGATTTCTGGGTTCTTGAATGTTATATGTATCAGTATGTTTTTAATTGGTTTGATCTTCTTTGGAGTTCTATATGCTTTGGTTACCTGAATGTCAGATTCTATCACCATATTTGCAAAGTATTCTGCTGTTACTTCTGCCCATATTCCTTTATATCATTTGTGTTGACTCCTTTCTCATTGATTCCTATTAGTATGACATCCTTCTTTGCATCATCTTGCAGATGTTCAATTCTTTTTTTTTTTTTTCATCGTAGTTGTTTCATAGAGATTCTTTATTACATTATAACTAGCTTTTCTGGTGTCTTCAAGATCTGAAACTCTATCTTCACTTTAATTGAAACTATTTTTCCAGTTTGTGATTGTGAATTTAAGTTCCTCTCTATCTATTTTTGTGTGCTCCATGCAACCTATTTCTTTCATATATTGCTTACTTAAGGATTGCATCCTTTTTCTGTTCTCATCAACTTATTTCATCATTGTCTTCTTTAGAAGCAGGTATTAATTCTTTAATTATAGTTATCCTTTCTTTTTTTTTTACTTCAGAGATTAGTTTTTATCTGCTTTCCACTATTCTTTTCTGCATTTGTTTCTTTACTTCAGATGCTGTTAATTCAGAGATTACTTTTTTATTTCAGAGGTGATTTCTGATGATTTCCTCTATAGATTTCTGTAGATGTTTCTTTATTTCAGTCACTATTTATTCATAGACTTCAGGTGTGTTATTCCCATTTTCTTCTGTGCTAGTGTATTACGTATTTTTTTCTGGGTGGTTTTGGTGTCTGACTTACATTATTATCCTTCACTTTTTCATTATGTATAGCACTGTCCCCTGCCTTGTACAGATTTGGTGCAATTATAATCTGAGCACCTACCAATATTCTTAACTAAGAGAGACTATATGATGAAAGCATCTATAGTTTTATACTTACAGTACTAAAATTAGGAACACTAAAAATAGCTAGTGATGTTTAGCAGCTGACAAACTTTTATAACTAATGCTTTTGTAGATGAAAAAGTACGAGGAAGCATTATGCCTATATAGTTAAGCAGATATTAAGTTGGGAATTTGTATTTAAGTTAGTTCCCCTAAATTTTGTCTGATATAATCCCTTTGATGTACTTGGGTCTTTTTTGTTGTTGTTGTTGTTGTTCCACAGTGTGAGTTTTTTTTTTTTTATTTTTGTTTTATTGAAGTACAAATACCAATGAGATAGTTTTAAGATACCTTGACAAGATAGATTTGATAAATTAATACATTGCAACTGTTTTCATAATGGTTTGGTATCATAGAAGGTGCATACACGATCTTATACTTACAGACATTATTATACCGTATGTCTCTTATCAGTAAATAAAGAGAGTATAGCTCTTTGCATATCTTATTTTTTATACATGAATTACATCAAAGATTCAATAATTAATACTTTCTACCTTGATATTTTCCAAGTGGTTGGAAAAGTGAATGGCATATGCTGCAGGATACTAATCAGCTTTTCTTCTGGATGGTTAACAACCTAAGTTCACAGATCAAAGTTGGAGAAATAGAAGAGCCACAAGGCCAGACAACATTTTGGCTTTAGCCTTTCAAGGTCAGCAAGGACTCAGGACATAGGAGAACCTGTACTGCAACATCATGCAACTCAGGTGAGCTCCAAATTTTCTGAACAAGGAGATTATGGAGCCACAGAGGAAAGAGATTGAAGTTCTATAGTGTGCGTGTGGAGAGTCACATGGAGAGAAAACTTTCTCTCAGGCTCTCACAGAGAGCAAACTGATCAAGCATTGGCCGTGACTCATCCACATGGATGACACAGACAAAGGATCTACAGAATAAGGTACAGGATTACAAGATAAACCCTGAGGGGACTTCACTGACCTCATAAGAAACATAAAGTACATGTGTTGATATATAAGTCTTGCTCTAACTAGGTCTTAACCATCCAGCAGAAAAGTATAAAAATGAAGCATACATCATGGGGCCATAATGTTAAGTTGAACTGTAAATAGCTATGGTCGACAACTTCTTCGGATAACTCACCATTGTCGTGGAATGCTGAACTGTGTTGGATTGTGCTGTCGAGTTAAAGCACCTAAGTTAATGGAGTGCCCATCTCTGACAGGTGTAGACAAAGAAAGGGGTATAGAAAGGAAGAATCATGATGTGTGTGTATGGACAGTACAGTTGGGATAGATAATGCTGTGCTTCTACATAATTCTATGAGAGGCAAGATTTGCACTAATGGTGGTTGGATAGGATATTATCTCAGCCTCTAGTACTATGGACAACTGCTAGGAAAATATCAAGGTACTTGGGTCTTATAAGCAGACTGGTTCATCCCGTTTACCTTTAGTCCCCTCTCTCAGTCAATCAAGAAAGCGGGAGGATGCTCTCATAGATGTGGTCTAACACAGTGTCTCAGTTTACCAGGCCCACTCTGTCCCTTATATTGTGTTCCAGAAACTTATTTTAGAGTTTGTGTAGATGTCACATCCACATTCCTAGTCTTGCACAAAGAAATCACAAAGTCTGGATTCAGCCACCTCCAAAGACATGTGCAACTTGTCAGCATGAGGCTTAAGAGGATAACAGACACCAACTATAATGAAAGATGACTCAGTTTATTCATCAATTTTTCTAATCAAGTCTTCATTATCATCTCTGAAACTTATCATCTAGGCAGCTGTTCATCTTTGTGGGTTTCTGACACATGCAGGATGTGGTTCACCACACTGTGCCTTGCACAGTAATACATGGCTGTGTCTTCAGACTTCAAAGTGCTCAGCTCCATGTAGGCTGTGCTGGATGACTTCTCAGAAGTGAGGGTGACCCTGCCCTGAAACTTCTCATCACAATTATTATTTCCATTCCAAGGGTAGATCGATCCAATCCACTCTAGTCCTTGCCCGGGTCTTTGTTGTACCCAGTCCACATTGTAGCTTGTGAAAGTGTAGCCTGAAGCCTTGCAAGAGATCTTCACAGAGGTGCCAGGCTTCCTTAACTCTGCCCCAGACTGCACCATGTGCACCTCGGAGTGTGCACCTGTTGAGAGGAGATTAGAATGGGGGCGCTGACAGGCTCTAGTATCCACCTGAGCCTGAGAGTGGGGAACTCCTTACCTGTGGCAGCTGCCACCAAGAAGAAGATTGTCCAGTCCATGGTAGAGGCTGCTCTCTGGGTGACTGCGGAGCAGTGTGGTTGTCACCAAATGATCTGGGGCAGAGTCATATTTCACCAAAGAAAACTGTAGTTATCTGCATATTCATAAGGCAGGCCTATCTTAGCTCAAGACATGAGCTTGCATGAAAATGGGCCAAAAGGACAAGACAAATGGGGCTTCCGGTAGTTAGTTCTATAGTAATTCTAACTGAAAAAAATCATCCTTGCCATCTCTGTGCAAGCCTGCATAAAACATGATCTATAGAGCTAATTCTACTTTTAATGGTAGAATGGTTTTTGGGCATCCCCTACCTTATTGTTGTCTGTGATGTGGAGCAGGAGCACTGGCCCCAGGCTCTTCTTCATGTGCAAAGAAAGCTTATTGCTGACTCAGAGAGAGGTTCTCTACTCATCTTTCATGATTACAGAGAAAGACAAGCATACATGTCTGATCATGGCTAGGCCTCCTGGATTGGTTTCTCCCACATATGGATGGGTTCTTGAGGTCTCACCTGTTCCACAAAAAACACTTTTATCCTCAGACCAGCAATATGGGGCTGTGCATCTGCTCATTCCCTTAAGGGGACTTTCATGACTCAGTTTCCAGAGTCTTGCATAGGACTTTATCATATGTTTGGCTCTCATTTCGAAGTTAATACAACATTGTAAATGAATAAAAATTCAGTTTATATCCACTGCTCTTTACCATTATCGACGGATCACATAGACCAGAAATGTTTCAGCTTTTAGATCTTTCCATGATACATACTGCTTGTCCCAGCACATGTGCCACAGCTTCACCAGCACCAATATAGATAGTAAATTTCCCACTTTCTTTTATCCTTCACCACTGTGCCACCAAGCAGCTCTGAGGCCAACACCAAGACCTGAGATTAATTTTAAATTAAGACATTGTGATGTGTGTCTCACACCACAATACACAATTTGAGTTGAGAAAATTCCTTCCTGTGTTTTACCATCTTTCTACATTACTTAGTAAATTCCTTGAATTAGAAAGCCCTGTAGGTGGCACTCATTGCCTTACTTAATTAGGTGAACTCACCCAATTCAATAGGACATTTTTCAAACATGTGTACCCTTCATAAATTTCCAATGTAAGATCACAGGTAATATGGTTGGGAAAATCCTTTCTAGTCACATGTGGTCAAGAATCTCACTTGTAGCCAAATCAATGTGTGGAGCAATGGTTAATTTTTCCAATCCCTTTATCCTTTTTTTCTTCTGAGAGTTGGATATCAATCTCTAGTTGACTTAAGCCATGATAGATTGAGGTGTGAGATTTCTAGAAGGAGCTTACATTCATGAACGTCTCAGCATTTGATCAGAGTATGAAATTCACATGAATTGTATTATTCCGTAGAGTTTTGTGATGCATTTGCCATATATCAATTTCTGCTTTGATTGAGAGATGTATAGTGGATAATGTTACAGATATACTGTGAAGAAATTAGGTGTTGAAATGATAAGTGCTGATATTACTTCCCTTCAAGAAAAACCAAGCATTATCCTGAGAGCTAGGCCATGAGTCAGCGATATCATACGTTTGTTCCTTATAGAATTTCTGAAGGAAAAAAAAAAAACTGTTATTCTTTGCTCCACAAAGGAAGAGAAATTTGGCTTCAGTTAGAGGCTCTTTGAAATTCTCTCCTAAACTGCATAAATTATGTATACCAGAATATGTGAGACCTCAGGTGATGGATTATTTGTAGATTTTCAAAGTCAATTGATAGGAAATTTAATATAAGTAAGACTAGCAACTTCACATTCAATAAGGTGGTAGCAAAGCCTTCCCCTTTATTTCTGTCTATAGAATGCTGTATGGTGTATTTCTCAGAAAGGAGTGCTTCCTCCTCTTGGACAGAATCTGAAGGGTTAAAAAAATTCTCATTTTTTGGTCTTAGAAATTGTGAAGGGAATTTATGAGTCCATTGTCCCCAGGAGCTCTCAGTCATACCCTGGCCATCTCCTGCCCTCCAGCCCTCTGCCATGTCCAAAAAAATATATTTCTTGGTCCTCTAATGCCTTTTCTATCTGAGGGAAGCTTTTTTCAGCTATGATTCTCATATTAATGTCTCTGTAGTTTTCTGGGTGGGCATTCTGCAATATCACTTCTCTAAAGTGTGCAAGCATAGCCAGTGTGCTGCTTCGTTTTTATAGGTTATTTTTTCGCTTCGATAATTTTGGTGATAGGCAAGAATTGTTCAGTTGAGAACAGAAGCAAGAACTATTTTCAACAGCCAAATTTTGCCTATTCTTAGAGTTCAGTGGTAGGAAAAGAATAAAACATTTAGAATTATCCTTTGTGAGGATGTTAAAAGGGGAAGAATACTCAGACACTGATGAGAAACCACATTATTTCCCTCTGTTCCTGCTCCTGGGACTGATTGTGACTTTTGTTTGTCAAATGCGCCCCCTCTTGGTCTTCATCATCACAGAAAATTAAGATAATACTAAACTTCCATCCCAGTGGAAAAAGAACAGCAACCATCAAGAAATCTCACAATAACAAATTCTGGTATGGCTGAAATCTAAAAGGCTAGCACACACTCACACACACACACACACACACACACACAAACACGTACATTGTCTGTGAAAACATAAACAAGTAGAAATACTATGGAAGTAAGTAGAGAATTTGATCAATAAAGAAAAACAGAAATTCACAAAGACACAGCTACCATCCTTCCATCCTTCTCCTCCAAAGAGCAAAGGATGTGGCATCTATACTAATGTAATGGTGCTCAGCTGTAAAGAAGGACAGATCTGAAACATTTATGTAACATTCATGCAACTGGAATATACAACACTGTATATTCTGACACAAGCTTAAAGAGCATGTGGACTTCCCATTTTAATAAGACAATGCACCAACAAAGAGAACAATAAAGGATGTCTTGAACGACACCAGGGGAAATGTCTCTTGAAAATAGGAATAGATCTAAGAGAATGTAAGAATGATAATGGGAGAGAATAAGAGCAAATAACTACAATATAGATATATTGTGTCCAAGACGCAAATAGGTTAAATAAATGTAAACATTATGTATAGTAAACAAGATATATGTTCAGTGATATCAGGGACAGTGAGATAACTCACCAGACTAAGCACCTGCTTAGGCAAGTGCAGGGACTAGAATTTAATTCCTGGCACCACATGCTTCACGGGGCCTGGTCCCAGGTACACTGAGCCTGACACTGAGACCAGGAATGAGGGCACATACACCATTGTAATTCTAGTGCGAGGATGTTTGAAAACAGGCAGATCATTATGAATCTGAGCTGCAAAGTGAGACCCTGTACAAAATACATAAAAAAGATCAATGATATCAACACAACTTAAAATGTGAAATGAGATCAAGCAGAAGGAGAAGAGAGGCAGAGGGAACAAGAAAGTGAGTATATAAGGAATTGTGTTCAACACATAGACATTCTTGTGATGAATGTAAACTGCCTGTAATGTAGTCTTGCATTAATAAAAGAAGGTAAATTTCTAAAATTATATGTAATTTGAAAAGCAAAACAAATACTGTATAAGTCAATATTGCAGAGTTTCTTTAGTAATGTTGGAAACTGGAGGAAAAAGTCACACTCTCAACAAAGCAACCCCTGCAATCAACACCTGATTCTCAGCCACACAAGAGCTCAGTGTGTATCCTGTGTGACCCCTGTTCTCCCAGTGCCCTAGTTGGCAGGTTTGCTCACACTGTTGTCCCCTAACTGTGTCTCATCTACATTAATATTTGGCTGTGTCCTTATATTTGAGACTGTTCACTGTTAGTGAATCTTGGCTCTTGGAAGTGTCCCTGCTGAAGCATACTTGAGTTTGATGGGTGAGTTACAATTTGTGCCTCCACCAGCTCATATAATACTTGTACACCCGAGCCTTTTCCTTGAAGCCTGACAGATCCACTGCACACTATAACTGGCTAAAGACAATCTAGACACTGCACAGCAAAGGAAAATATCTACATAGTGAAAGACAGTAAGCAAAATGTTTAGCATCTTTGGCCATTGAAAATGCAAATCAAACAGAGATCTCCTTTGATGTCAGTAAGAAATACCAAAATGAATAAAAAAAAAAAATTTCTGGAGCTTGAGAGATTGCAGGGTCAAAAAGAACCTATGTTAACTGTTTGGTATATAAAACAGTGAAATTACTATACAAGATAAAGGTTTTTGAATAATTTTGTCTGAGCTAAAGAAGCACCAGATTATTATTCAATTCACCTTAGAAATAGTAGAAACTGAATCATCTGTTTGATGCCTGCTAAGAAAAGTTTAGTGATAGAAGTATTCCTGGGCTAGGTCACCCATATCTGACACTGAATGAACTGATTCATCCTTCAGCCTTTCCCTGGCCCTCTTAAAACTTCATAAATATAGAGATACAGGAAGAATCAGAACTAACTGAAGGAAGTAGAGTCCATCCATATGCCTGAGGCTGTAACTTTGTTCTAAAAACATGACACTGGAATCAAAGCACTCCATCATGGTTGTGTGGCAACCATGGAGACTATAGAAGCAAAAGAAGAACAAAGAACTGGGATGAGGGAGTGCACCACTAATTTGGAGAATGCATATTGGATGCTGACAATTTAGTAAAGAATGTTATTCCTACAATAGCATCTCGAGTGGAAATAATCCCACCATTTTATTACTTTTGAATTAGATATGTAGATATCCAAATCAACTAAATATAGTACATCCAGGTAAGGGAGGTTGCCAGTCTCATAAGACCCTGGATATATCCCACAAATGGTGAACTCAGTTTCAAATCACAAATTCTTGAGGAATTTTTCTTTTCTGGATATTGGTTCATGAGGCTCAGGGATATGAAAGCAGGGAAGCTCAGGCCTTGGCAGTTGCACATGGTCAGAGCCTTGTGCTGTGATGTCATGAGCTGGCCAGGGAGCATGTGTGAAAGACAGCAAGGGAGAGAGGTGGCACCAGGTTCACTTGATAGTCATGGACACCCATGTGCCTTAGACAGAATCAGACCTTGGGCAACACATTCATATCCTGTGATGATTGCCCTCTATATCTAGAGTTCAAATATGTAAAGGCCACCTCATTTCTTTCCCAGTTTCTGGGACAATGAGGGGAAACCTGCTTTATACTGCTGTAGTTTGAGGCATTGTTTGAAAAAGTTGCACTGAAAAGTTTTTAGCACACAGTGTAACCTCTCCAGAATCACTACATGGAGAAGAGTTACCTTGAGCAAATTCTAGAATAGATTTAAGGTCTCTGAGGGAATAACCTCTTCTGGTACAGGTATTTGCCCAATTCCTCCTCAACATTACATACTTCTAGGAGGCAGGCCCCAAGTCTTTATTAAGGAGTCTTTCAGAATATTTCAATTAAATAGACAGATGTATTAAGTGTCTTACTCCATGACAGAATTCTAAAGGAAAATAAAATACATAAGAGAAAAGGGTAATGCAGAGAGAAACAGGATTCTTTCCACCCACTTATTTAGTCTGCTAGAATAGAGCTGTGGCAATTGACTAGGTGAACATTTTTCAAGCAATCACACAACCTTATCTTCACCACCCTTACTCTCAGCATTGAACTATGAATCAATCATAACTCTAGATTCAGATATTCCTAAAACCTTGTGATGATAGTGTGAAAAATTTGCTAGAAGCAGGCAGGTGCTTGGGCCTTGCTCTTTTGTACCCAGATCCATGAACTAAATGAACTCCTTCCCCTCATGCATCAATCCATGTGTTTATCTACTCTGATACAGCAACAGAAAATGGACTCAGCTATCATACAAAAATCAAAATGACATAGAGAATGTTTTTTGTCATAATATTGCAAATGCTAAAGACCATTCTCTTGCTGCATTCTTTATTGTAGATAAACAAATTTTGTAATTTACAGTTATTATCAAGTGCTACTTTCTCCACAGTTATAAGTAACATTTACCAAATTAATTTTGTGCCATGAGAAGGTATTTTGAGTTCAGCCACTCACTCCAAGAAGTGAAAAATTTCATGAGTCATGTTCAAGAGTCCCTCCTAATGGTTTTGTCAAAATACATGCTCAGCTACATGAAGAAAACCTTTGTACTTTATACTAAATAAGCTAATATAGTTTGTATTTTTGGGCTGGGAGCTTCTGAACCTGTAAAGTGATCACATGTTGGGGATAAGATGACGCCTCACTGCCTAAAGCACTCAAGTTTCTGCAGTCTTGAGAAAAACACTCTGCCTGGACATTGTGGGTTATTAAGCACTATATTTTACCTTGTAACTTTGTAAAGAAAGAAATGAATGCCTTACTATTCTTTGGGGGATGTTGCACTAAGAAATAAATTTCTATTGTGAAAAATGACAAAGCATACACTACAGTTGGATGTTGTGAAATTTGCATTCTCATAATGAGAGGATCAGATGAATTACAAGGGAAAATAATATTTATTTTCAACAGGCTACCAAAGGAAACACACCTCATCTAAACCCATGACAATAATTTATCTGCACTTATGGCAAGAAGAAAAACGTAAGATTGAAATGCAAACACTAGGAGTGTCTGCACAGGAACAAGTGTAGTGGAAGGTGAGGAGTGATTCCTGTACATACCCAAGTGACAAACATGGAGGAGTGGAGAATGGCAGACTGGAGTGAATAGGCAGGGTCACAATGACTCTGCAGTAACATCTCCATACACAATGTGTTTATTCCTTTTAATTTATTTCATTTTAAAAGGAAAAAAATCAAAAACAATTACAGAAACGAAGTAATATACAATAATACAAATGATACACAGTTTCAAAACAAGAATAGAAAAGTGACAGTTGTTATATTATGAATTATTATCACATTTTCTTGTTTCTGACCCTGATGGTCATGGTCGCCTCCTGCTGGTCAAAGGGACACCTGCAAGGAGGATTATGTATAGACTCTTACCGAAGTTCTCCTACTGAGTCCTGCACAGTAATACACAGCTGTATTCTCAGTGGTCACGGAGTTCAGCTGAAGAGAGAACTTGTTCTTTCTTGTGTTGGCACTGATGG
The DNA here is from genome assembly GCA_004027165.1 of Ctenomys sociabilis. Taxonomy (NCBI): domain Eukaryota; kingdom Metazoa; phylum Chordata; class Mammalia; order Rodentia; family Ctenomyidae; genus Ctenomys; species Ctenomys sociabilis. The sequence goes on along the minus strand of PVKA01047247.1, from coordinate 1,835 downwards.
AGATGCGGCCCTTGAAAGCTGAGTTGTACCTTGTGCTCTCTGCCCAGTACCCCATCCACTGAAGAGCTTTCCCAGGAGGCTGGCGGATCCCACTCCAAACATAGCTGGATACAGAACTCCCTGTGATTGTGCGGGTGAGGGACAGGGTCTTCCCAGACATCACAGGTTTGATCCTGACTCCTGAAGTGTCACATTAGACAGTACACCTGAGGACAAGAGGGGTCCTGGTGAGTCCTTACCTTTCCACACCCAGGTTCCTTAAACTTCTGGAAACCCTGAACCCTTCCTCAGGGAGCAGCAATCAGGCACATAAACGCCCATTTTGTCTACATTTTGCCAGCAGGATGATCTCCACAACATCCTAAGTTTTGGCAGAAATTTATTCTGATATCACTTAGATTAATTTGCATGTGTTTCTTGATGAGGGTCATATAGGTGACTGAGTCAGGGTGACTCTCACTGGTGTCTGCAAGTTGGAAGTGTGTAAGGGAGATCTTAGGGAGTTTATTCCTCATTAAGTGGAACTCTGTTGTGTGCATCTGAGTGGGGCAGATGCCCTCCTCGAGCATGTAAAAAAAAGGCTGATGGATTCCCTTCTGGCTTCTAAGACCATCAAATGTGAAATTGTAATTTCTGGAGAACCCATCATAGAGGTGCTATTGCTGGTTTTGGTGCACTGTATACCTTGACGCACCTGCCTGGTACTATCACAGTCTGCCTTCATCAGATATGAGTCTTGTAAATTTCACATTGATTTCCTCTCTAGCTTCTCTAACTCCATCAGATATGATGTGCTGTGGAGAGGTTCTTCACTGATCATGGGTACCAAGTTATATATGCCTCACACATTTACATATTTTATAACTAATTCGAATATATTCAGTAATTGGGGCCAGGAAGATGGCACAGTGGAATAAATATTTCCCTGGCAACAATCACAAGGGCATGAGTTCAATCCTTGGTTCTGGAAAAAAAGAAATATATATATATATATATATATATATATATATATATATATATATATATATATATATATAGTGATTACACTAGTCCCTTGCTATTTCTGTGGACACACTGTTTCACAGGTTTTCAAAAACAGTAATCTAAATTATACATTGTGTTTTTTTCAACTATATGAAGGGCGTTACATGCTATACATGTATGTTGTTGAAATTACACAGTTCTATGAGTAAAGAAAACGGATAATGATATTAGAAGTATTTTCAAAATTGTGGGACATACTTATAATCCTATGGGAAGGAGATTATATATATATATATATATATATATATATATATATATATATATATATATATATATAGGCTGTATGCTGATTTCCACTTATCATGGTAGTGTCTGGAATGGAACCTTTGTGATAAATGAGGGACCACACTTGGATTTTTATGTCAATGGCCACTTGTGCTATTTTTATTTTATCCTAATTCCAATTAATCTTAAATTAGTCTTGTTTGCATCTTCTACCACTTGTTATTTATTTCTCAGGTTCTCCCTCTTTTTAAAAAAAATTGTATGTAGTACAAGGTCTCACTGCACATATAGGACTTGTAGTGATCCTCCTGTTTTCAGCCACCCAAGCACTGCGATTACAAGCATTCACCCCTATGCCTAATCATAGTCACCATCTCAGCATGTCCTGGCAGCGGGGCTGGCGTGGTGTACTAGGGATCAAACACTAAATAACCTTGTTCCTGACAAAACAGGAGCTTTAGTCTGCTGAGTAGTCTGGTAGGCTTTCTCTATTTTCTATTTTCTTTCTTTCTTTCTTTCTTTCTTTCTTTCTTTCTTTCTTTCTTTCTTTCTTTCTTTCTTTCTTT
>PVKA01047246.1:0-14428 GCA_004027165.1 Ctenomys sociabilis | reverse complement strand
TAAAATATTAAAACCCTAAACATACATAACGAAAGACACATTTAGGCAAAATTAAAAGGACTTTTCCTCTTGGATCTATTATCTCTTCGCAATGTGTTTACTGCCTACACAGCCACCAAATTCTTCTTCTAGATCTCCACATTCACCTCAGTAATATTTATCCCATCAACCTCAACAGATTTCATTAGGATATGAAAATAATCTACAATTTTCTGAGCAATTCTCTCCAACTATATAACTATAAACAAGAGTTCACTTTCTATTTAAGCATATTAAAATACTCTAAAAATATACTTGTCCATTATACAGACAATATTCCCTGAAAATGTCATATATCATTAATAGAAATGCATAATGAACAACTTAAAAATTTCTAAGAATCTGGAAACTAGAAAACATAGCTAAGAACCTTCCAGTTAAAATCCAAACCACAGCCAGGCATGGTGGAATCTGCACTGGGAGGCTGAGGCAGGAGAATCACTTCGAGTTTAAGACCAGCCTGGGCTACACAGTGAGCACAAGGCCAGCCTGAACTGCATGGAGAGATTGTCTCCAAAAAAAAACAAAATGGGGAGGGATAAAGGCAGATCACAGTATCTGAGATGTGATAATAATGAAAAACCTATAGTGAATGTTATCATTATGTACATATTATTGTCATACTACACCTAAAATATACCAGTTAGCCGGGCATGGTGGCGCAGGCCTGTAATCCCAGCATTCGGGAGGCTGAGGCAGGAGGATTGTTGTGAGTTCGAGACCAGCCTGAGCTAAAAAGTGAGCTTAAGGCCACCCTGAACTGCATAGTGAGACCCTGTCTCAAAAAGACTTTAATAATAATAATAATAATAATAATAATAATAATAATAATAATAAATAAAAGATTTTAAAGAATGAAAGTAGTGGGCAACCCACTTGTCTACCAAGAACTACTCCTATTCCTCATTCTTATCCCCATTCCTTTTCTTTATTTTCATATTCTTAATAAAAAAATACGGACTATAAAATTTTCTGAGATGCAGCTCAAGTGTGTAAGTCAACAAGAACTTACAAATTTATATAATCAATACATTAAAAGTTTAGATGCTAATGAACTAAGACTTCAACTAAACATGCGAGAAAAAAAATCATGAAAAAACTAGAAGAACTATCAAGGAAAATGATACAACATATAAAAACAATAAAGATGAACAAAACCAAAAGCTAATTTTTAAAAGTATTTTTAAGCCGGGCGTGGTGGCGCATGCCTGTAATCCCAGCACTCCGGAGGCTGAGGCAGGAGGATTGCTGTGAGTTCAAGACCAGCCTGGGCTACAAAGTGAGCATAAAGCTAGCCTGAACTGCATAGTGAGACCCTGTCTCAAAAAGACATTAAAAAAACAAAGAATGGAGAGAAAGAACAAGAATGTACAGAAAAGAATAAAAATGAATTTTATGCTAAGTGCAGTTGTTTTTCAGCTAGAAATGGCATACTGCTCGTAGTCTGGGATTCTCCAAGGCTCCAGTGACATCCCAGCAAGTTCCTTGCTCTGTGGTCACCAAGCGCACAACAGCTACCCCTACTCCACATAGGTTATGGTCTCACATCTAAATGTACTACTAAGTGATAAAACCATCAATACTGACATCCAAACACCTTATTCCCTGAATGAAGTTCTCTACAGCAAACGCACTGCCTTTTTTCCTATCAGCAATCCCCAATCCAAGTCTATTCATTTCCTAACCTGATTTTGGCTTCTACACCAACAGAGATTTGGGAGTTTGCAGATTCCTCAGATGCCATCTGCTGAAGAACAGGGACTGGCTGCTTGCTGCTATCCACTTCTGCTTCGGCATCCTCTTCTGCTGAATGTTCTTTGATTTCTGCTTCAAAATAAAAAAGAAAATATTAAAAAATAAGTTTTGTATTTATATTAATTACTCACTTTATCAGCAAAGCATGAGCAGAAAAAGAATCAACAAATGACAATACTTTCTGTAACGCAAGAAAAGTTGCTAATAATTGCATTGTTTTTTCTATACTAGAATGTTTAACCACCATAAAACATGACATAAATTTCCTTACACCTAAAGAATATGTGACTCAGAATTTTATTCTCATCAAAACTGTTAAGAATCTTATTTTCAAGATTATAGTTAATTGATGAAAGAAAAAATTCTTTCAATGTGATTTTTTAGTTTATTCATATTTCATTAACATTAAATTACTACACATTCTAATTATTAGGCATTTTAGTTAAATATTTCAAAGAACACACTGTGACTGCATTGTTCTGACTCTCCACACAGAACTCTAGAATCAGATTGCTCATATATACCTATTCAGGAGAACCTAACTGCTAAGAGGATTTGCAAACACCTCCACTTCAACTACCATCTTTCTCTTCAAATAAAAATATTCTACCAACTCTGGCCCTCAGGATCTATAACCAATGCTCCTGATACAATTCCACGTGCTAATAAAATTAATAGTTACAGGAAGCATCAAACAGGTAGTTTAGGCTTGCACATGTTTCTTTCCTCTATTTATTTATTTATTTATTTATTTATTTATTTATTTATTTGGTCTTTTTGAGCCATGATCTCACTATGCAGTTCAGGCTGGCCTTAAGCTCACTTTTGTACCTCAGGCTGGTCTCAACTCACAATAATCCTCCTGCCTCAGCCTCCCAAGTGCTGAGATTACAGGCATGCGCCACCACGCCCGGCATCTTTCCTCTTTTTAAAGTGAAAGGAAAGATTAACTATAAGCTAGGCATGGTGGCACACGCCTATAACCCCACCACTCTGTGATAGGAGGATAGGAGGATGTGATAAGAGGATCATACATTTTGGGCAGCCTGATTAGGTACAAAGTAACACCCTTTTACACAAAAATGAGAAGGTGACTATAAACTTTCACAGGGGAGCACAGTAATCAAAGTGTCCCATTTACCCATAAAGACAAAACTGATTCTGAGTAACCAGAGACAATTCTCCAAATTTAAGCTTAATAACAAAAAGAGACAAAACAACTTCCAAATCTTACAATAAACTTTATATTTGTATCAGCAAAGGATGCCACAAAAAAACGAGTAACACACCGATGTGAGAGAATGTATACCATTTCCATCTCCAAAAATCTATTCAAATTAAAATATAAAGACATTTTTACAGATTAACATAAGGCACATAACCCTACAGAGAACAGCTAACAGATAAAACCATACTCTCCTTCCTCTACACTGTTAAAATCTTAGGAGGTATCCTGCTCAGCCACTTACTCTTGGCTAACATAGCTTGCCCTTTTCTATAGGCTGGAATGGACCTAACAGCCACCTGTTGCAATGCTGCCAAAGGGAGCAGCAATCCAGAGGAGAGCAAAGAAGATAGAAGAAACCTAGGATCTTTAACAACCAAACTCAATGAAGACTCATAAGCCTAGGTTTCTCACTGTGACCACCAGGGCAAAATGAAACTTTGAAGTTAGAACTTTCTCATTAGAGACAAGTAACTTCTCCAAACATTCTGGTACACAGGATCTGAATCACCTCCTTCTTGCACCCTGTCCCTCCACACACACACACAAATTGCTTTCAACTAAGCAGAATGAAGTATGAGAACAGAGTCATTCCCCTCTTACCCTCCAATGTTAAACCTAAGTGGTAATGATAAGAGACTGACATTCCTTCAGGTACATAGCTTTGAAATTTGGGTTTCCTAAAATTTGGAGGGGTTAAGCAGTAGAAAGTTATTTACTTTTAAGGAAAGGGATCAAAACTAGTTCTGACCCACAAATAATCAGACTGGCTTTCAGAGTTTAACCTGTCCTCTTTTCTCCTGTATTACTGCTACTGGCACCACTGCCCATGATCCTAACTTGCAATCTGCTAAAGAAACAACGGGGATTGATCAGTTCATGTCATATATTTGGTTTGGATTCTGCTGTTTTAACGTTTTTACATCCTTAATGAGTACAATTCTTTCAATTATTTCAGCAGCAATTCCATCCATATAACATAAAGGGGTTCAATTAACATATAAAGCTGTATGTAAGAATAGAACCTACCTTTAACTGTCACTCTGCATTTGACGGAGTAAATTAGATTTTGCTGTCAGAGTTAATTAAAGCAGAACAATTCAACTGGTGTTGCTGTCTCTCCTGGCCAATTCAGCATCAAATTGTGACAGAGACTGCTCTTGTGGGAAATGGTCAACCAGAAAATCATGAAAGATGCTCTGGGTGCATAACTGCGAGCCCAAGAAAAACTGAAATACCTCAGGTGCTAGTACCTTGCTACCTATAATTTTATCACTAAAAAGGGCAAACACTACCTGACATTCTACCCAAAAGAAGAAACTAGTCATTCAACCAATAAAATAGTGTAGCCTGGCTACCCTGCTACTTTGTAGACTTTTTGTCTTACAGGAGTTCTATTCCTTCAAACTGTCAGCAACCCAAATTTCTAGAAATTAGAGCACTTTCTACAATAACATTTTTCATTATATTTTTGTTTAGTATGAATCTCAATGTCTTTATGTTGAATTTGTCCTAAAATACAAGCAATGCTAATAGGTCACAAAATGCTCTAAAGCCAGAAGGTAAAGAACACACCATCACCCCCCCATGGGGGAGGGGGGACATAATTTTTACCTACAGATGCTACCTGTAGTTAAGCTCTGTAACCACTAGGTGGCACATATGGAGCAGCAACTATACTACTAAATCGCTTTATTGCCGATAGAAAATCCCCAAGAAAACATGAAGCTATTTTGTCTGTGTACATTAAACATCACATATGTACCCGACATATCACGGGAGATACAAAGATAAACTACATCTACTTTCTGATCTTAAATATGGCCTCTTAGTCCTTCCATTTTCCAACTACCAAGACTATTAATCCAAAATACTGCTACAAGAGAAAGTTCAGCTTAACAGCAAAGACTACTTATTATATTAAAATCAAAGGCCTTAAATCTTATATTCCAAAATTTGCTTTTTAGCTCAGTTCAGATTATCAACAATGGGCCCTTATCACATTAATTGTTTAAAGACAGAAAATTCCACCTAGTATAAAATTTTTAGAATCAGAGAGTAATAATGTATGAAGACCATTCAGTCCAATGCCCTAAGTAATGGCTGTTACTCTATTTACACCTGCACAAGATCCTGTGTATTCATAAACCTGCACCAATTACCAAATGGAAGTAGAGAGAGGCACTACAGAGTGACCCAGGGTTTTCCCCACAGTCACAACAGACTCTGCCATTGAGCTATACTGACCGCCAGACCAATATCTAACTCTTGGGGTCAAACCACAAATGTTCAAGCATATTTAGAGATGAAAACAGAATGTGTTTTTACTATCTCCAGACCCTCAATGATATCAAACAAAAATTTAGGTAACTAGCATCCATTGCACATTGTTAACAAAAAGGCTCAGGATCCATATCACTAATGGATCTCTCAGGAAGATGAAAATGGTAACGGCATGACACAGTAGCTGACAGCCCAGACACAGGCACAGGTAAAGGGTATGAGTTAAGGAAAAAGAGTAACTCAAATAGGATTCAGAAAAATATTAGAAGACCAGTCAAAATGAAAAAGAAACAGAAATTGCCTAACCATATGACATATTGCCTTCATTTAAAAGATAAGAAAGATGAAAGTCCAAAAATTAAGCTCAAAAAACCACAAAGCTAACATAACAGGGAAAAAGCTGAAACTTAAGATAAGCCGGGCATGGTGGCGCATGCCTGTAATCCCAGCACTCAGGAGACTGAGGCAGGAGGATTGTTGTGAGTTCGAGGCCAGCCTGAACTGCATAGTGAGACCCTGTCTCAAAAAGAAAAGAAAAGAAAAAAAAAAAAAGAAACTTAAGATAGTCAAAAAGACAGACAGACAGACAGCTTAGCTAGGTAGCTAGCTAAACCAGCTAAAGATGAAAACTAATCTTTGCTTTAGTAAGCACTAGCCTTTTCAGACAGGTTCTATGTAGTCAGATTAGCCTTGAACAGACTATGTAATAGCACAGGCTGACCTTAAAAAAATTTTTTTCTTCAAAATGATCTCCTTTTTAGCTTTAATTATATTTATCTTTCACTATGAAATTTTTCCCAATTATTTAATATTTTTGGTGTTTTGGAGACAGGGTATCTATCACAGTGCAGTCCAGGCTGACCTCCAGCCCACAGCAATCCTCCTAGCCCAACCTCCTCAGTGCTGGGATTACAGGCATGCACTGCCACACCCCTTCTTCTCTACTTTTTAAGTACTACAAAGTAAGATTATAAAGAGAACATTTATCTCACATTCAAGTTCATGGAAACAGAACATTTTGATTTGGGAAACAAATGAGTCCCTTCAAAAGCTAAATAACTCCTTAAAGGAACTATAGCTGTCCTACAAAAGTATTCGTCAAACTCAGAAATTAGCATAATAGACTAAGATTGTAAAAACATCCCAGAATTTTAAGTATGGCTTGTCTTACTAATACATAACACATTCCTTGAAATACCATGACTGAAATGTATTTTTAACATTTATTCAGGAGCTCCAGCACCTTGAAAGGAGAAATTACACCTTTATATTTACTTATCTCTAATTTTTATTAACTTCTAAATTTTAAAATCCTAAGAATTATGACCAGTAAGCACAGTGATGTCACCAACGCTAGCTCTTTGTCATCACAGAAACTGCAGATATTTTCTTATCAGTTTAGTTGTTATAGATATCCTAGCGTATCATTTGCCTTAATTCAAAATGATAGCAGTTATTGATTTTGTGGCTAGATCTTATAATTTAAGTGTAGACCTTTGTAGTTCTATATAGTTTTACTCACTTAAAATCATTACTTGGAAAGGAGTCCATAAATTTCAGACTATCAAAAGGTTCACGACTTAACAATGGTTAAAGACGTCCTTCTGTGTATATAAGCACCAAAGGACACTTCACCTCCAAGGAGGCATGCTCGCTCGCTCGCTCACTGTCTGTCTGTCTGTCTGTCTGTCTGTCTGTCTCTCTCTCTCTCTCTCTAGACATTACATCTTACAAACAAGAGTCAAATGTTCAGTAATTGTTTAGTGAGATAATGTCTTATTTACACAAAAAACCAAAATCATTCTATACAGAAAGACACAAACAATGGTAAAAGTTAGCCTGGAAGAGTGGTACACACCTACAATTCAGCATGGGGGACTAAAGTATAAGTGCTTCAAATTCAAGATCAGCATGAGAAACTTAGCAATGTTCTGTCTCGGAATTAGACTGACAGATGACAGGTAGGCAGACAGGCAAGAGACAGAGAGATGGACAGACAGACGTGTGGGTGGGTGGGCAGACGGACGGAGTGGGGATGACAGATAGGACAGAAGACGAAGTTGGTGAAGGTGACTCTGGGCCCAATCTTCAGTATAACTAAAAAATAAACAAATGGGAGGATTCTAAGATCAAGCCCAGCCTTGCCAATTTGGAAAGATGCTATCTTAAAAATTAACTAAACAGTGAGTGTAACAGGGGATGGAGATGCAACTCACCAGTAGGATGCTACTGCTCAAGCACTAATATGGGAGTGGGACAGTACAAAACTGTGAAGCACTGGTTTGCCTTCAACGCTACCACTGTTACAGGTGACTTAATTCTTTTAACCTGAGTTTTAAAATTCCTATAAATATGTTGTTGATACAGGATCTCACTCTGCAGCTTGCACTCATAATGATCCTTCTATCTCAGCCTCCCCAGCACTGGAATTACAAGTATGCACCACTATGCCTAGTTTCAGGGCAAGCATGGCATGCTGTACCAGAGATAAAAACCCAGAGATACTCCACTGATATAATTTTTAATGTGATTAATATGTGAATTTTTTTGAGGCAAACACAACAGTCTTAAGAATAAGAGGAAATCTAGGTGTAGTGGTACATGCCTATAATCTCTGCACTCTGAGGCTGAGGCAAGACAATCACACAGCTCAAGTTTAGCCAAAACAATTCAATGATTTAGCCAAGAAAGATCCTGTACTGACCAGGGAGATAGCTCAGTGGTCTAAGCACCTGCCTGGGAAGGATAAGGACCTGGGTTCAATCCCCAGTATCGCATGCCTGAAGGCCCCACCCCGGCATAAGTCAGGCACAGAAACTGGGCATGCTGGCACACGCCTGTAATCCCAGCACTGAGGAGGTTGAAACAAGAAGACTGCTACAAATATGAGCTGCATAGTGAGACCCTGTGCCAAATACATTAAAAAAAAAAAAAAAAGACCCTGTATCATGTGAAGGCCCTGGGCTTAATTTTTAGTGATACTCTAGTATCACTAAAAATTAAGAACGAGGAAGGAGAATTACCATGAGTTTGCATCCAACCTGAGCTACATAGTGAGTTTAAGGCCAGCCTCAACTGAATAATAGGACCCTATCTCCAAAACCAGAAAAAGTTAATTGTTAGAAGTCAACCTGCTTGGTAGGTGGTCAACTTGCTACCAGTATTTCCTTTATATTTCCTACATGATTTTTAACATTTTAATGGTTTTTGCAATGAATACAAATACATAAAACCAACAAATTTCAATGTGTATGTTTACCACATAACAGTCACTTATATCAATATTGATCTTCTAGCACTTTCCTGGAGCCTAAGCCACCTATAAGTGAAACTATCTTGGAGGTTCTGGCCCAGCCTGAAAGTCAGCTGGACAGTAACAAGTGGTGACCAGCTGATAACAGGAGAACAGAGGTGCCCGTAGATCAGCCTAAATTTCTGACCCACAAAACTGACCTATTTCTGCTCTTTGAAGCCATTATGTTTCATAGTAACTTATTAAGGAGCAATACATCAAAGAACACTCCTTTTCACACTGTTTGAAAATTACATTATCACTAACCAAAGACCGAATACTTACAAGTTTTCTTCTACCTCTTCACTCTAGAACCTAAACTTCTAAAGCAGTCAGTAACCCAACAATGACGTTAGCCATGAAAGCTCAGGCTAGAAATGACCCAACATGATTTCAGAAGAACCCAACTGGCACAACTAATCTGCTGGGCCCCACAGGAGGACCCAGAGCTACAATTCCACTGTGTGTCCAGAAAGGAGAATAACAAAGTGATGTGTCGGACAGCATCAGTACACAGCACAACTATAGAATACTAATAACGTACTAAATAAAATAAAACCTACTGAAAAAAGCCTCAAAATTTTGAAGAAAACGGCAAAAAAGCCAGACTTGATGCACATATCTATCATGCCAACACTTGGGAAGCTGAGGCAGTACGTACGATCACCAAAAAGTCAAGGTCAGCTTAGGTGAGAGTGAATTCAAGGCCAGTCTGAACTACACAAAGTTAAAACTTTGTCTCAAAAACAAAACAAAACAAAACAAAACAAAAACCTGGGCACAGGGCCAGATACCTCAGCAGATTAAATCACCTGCTTAAGTAGACACTGGGACCAGGATAAGATTCCCAGCATGCAGTGCCAGCCCAGCCACGGGAGGGTGGGATGGGGGGAAGCACCGGGTGTGGTTGAGTATGCCTGTAATCCCAGCACTTGGGAGGCTGGAAACAGGATCAATACAAGTGCTTTCTGCATAGTGAGACTCTACACTAAATACATAAAATTTAAAAAAAAAAAAAAATTTTTTAAAGGAACAAAAAAAAAAAAAGCTGAGCATGGTGGGCATGCACCTGTAAATTACAACACTCAGAATGCTGACCCAGGAGGATCACCATGAGTTTGAGGTCAGCCTGGGCTAGTGAGTTCAAGGCCAGTCTGAACTACAAGAGACCATGTCCCAAAAAACAAAAACAAAACCGAAGAATCCACTGCAAGCTTTCAACAGGTAGGAAAGGACAGGTACAGTAAAATTCTTAAGCTACATAACGAAGCTTTTTATTTGTGCCAAATGCTACTGTAACTACAGCAAACTAACCAGGATGGTTGTACTCAAAATGTATAGTATTCATTAAATCATTACTATAGTGAAAAAAAAAAAATATATATATATATATTATATATATGTCCTTGAACCTCTAATTTCACACATCACAATAGTGTATTGACATAACAAAAGACAATCTTGTCTGTATATGGTGAGTACACACTAAAGACTGGAAGTCATCACTAAAGAAGACCCTAATAGGTATTAGACAAACAACAACTAAAAGTAAAGACACAAATAAGCCTATAGATAATCAGATTTTACACAGAAATGAAAGTATTATTATGGTATAGTTCCAATCCTTAATGTTCTTCAGAGGCCTAGGTGGAAGGACGGGTTGGTGTTCAGCCCCTAATACTATAGGCAAACTTCCAGCAGTGGGACTCAAAGAAAAGGAAGTTAGGTTTCTGCAGTCATGACCTTGAAGGAGACACTAGGACACCAGTTCCTTCAAAATTCTTCCCTCCAATCTTCTGCAACCCTTTTAACTTATGCACACGTGAGCGCATGCACGCGCGCGCACACACACACACAGAATACATTGCTGTATCACTTGCAACAAATTAGTATCTATTAGAACAATTAATAATAAAAAGTTTAAAATTTTACCTGCATTTATTCCTTCTGACTTGTTCTTTATTTCTTAATATAGATCCAAGTTTATGGCCCGTATCAGTAAAGGAACTTTAAACATTTCTTGCAAGTTAGATCAACTGGCAACACCACTCTCCTCTTAGTATAGATGAGAATTTCTGAAGTGTACTGTTTTTATTCTCTTCTAAAGAGTCTACCATTTCTCATAAGATATACCAAATGGCAACAAATTCCTATTTCTGCTTGTCTGAAAAAAAAAGTTTCTACCCTAATTTTGAAAGGTAATTTTGCAGAATAGAGAATTCTAAATTAAGGGCTGGGGATACAGCTCAGTGGCACACAGCCCACCTGGCAAGCATAAGGTCCTGTGCTCAATTCCTGGTATCAAAAAAATTAAAGAGAAAAAAAAAATTTTGGTTGATGTCTTTCAATATTTTAAAGCTTTGCAATGAGAGGATGGAATTAGTAGCACTCATATTAGTGAAGTTGTAGAATATTATTTGAAAATGGACTTGGATTAGCTGTTAAGAATACACAAACTCTAAGACAAACACTTAAAAGGTTAAAATGTGTGTAGTACCTAATGTACTGAGAAAGCAGAGAAAATTGAATCATGTAAAATACTTGATTTAAGCCATAAAAGTGGAAAATAGATATAGCAGACATTGACTTTACTATAAAAGAAACACTATAAACATCAATGGTCTAAGTGTAGCAACTAAAAGACTACCAGAGTTGGTCAAAGAGCAAGAGCCACCTATACACTGTTTACCAAAAACCCACTTTAAATAGTCAGTCACATGCTGGCAGAATCGTAGCTGGCAGAATCGTGGCACATGCCTATAATCCCTGCACTTCCGAGTCTGAGGCAATAGGGTTGCTGTGACTTTGAGACCAGTCTGAACTACACGACAAAACTACAGACTGAAAAATAAATGGATAAATAAATTAAATTAAGCCACATGCACATTAAGAATAAATAAGTAAATCAGCCAGATAGCTCAGCAGACTAAAGCACTTGCTTAGGCAGAGCAAAGGGCCAGGGTTCGATCCCCCATGTGACAAGCCGGTAATTGAGACTGGGCATAGTGGTGTGCCCCTGTAATCCCAGAGGTTGGGAGGCTGAAAATAGGAACATCACTGTGAGTCCTAGCTGTGTAGTGAGACCCTGTAGGCCCTGTGCTAAATAAAATTCATTTAAAATTTAAAAAAAAAAAAAGAGAGAGAGAGAGAATAAGTAGAAAAAGAGATTTCATGCTAATATTACTTTGGTGGGGGGGCTTATAGGGGAAATGTAGAGTCTTGCTACACAGTTTGGACTCATAGTGATGTTACTGTCACAGGCTCCCCAGCATTGGGATTATAGGCATGTGCCACCATGGGTTCCGGGTCCAGGGTGGCATGCAGTACTGAGAATCAACCTCCAGACCCTGCATTTGCCAGGAAGGCCCTTAGACTGCTGAGCTATATCACCCCAGCCTAATAGTACACTTCTAATAAGAAATCCAAATAGTATGACTACATGGCAGATTCAAAGTTCCCTCTAAAAGTAAGCATACTCCTACCATAACAAGCAATCACGCTGTCTGATTATTTATCCAAATGGGTCAAAGACACGTCTACACGAAGTTTTACATACCTGTGCCTACAAAGCTTTATTCGTTACTGACAAGCCTTGGAAATAATAAAAGTGTTCTCTAGTAGATTAATGGATAAAGACTGCTACAAACAGACAGTGGAATATTATTAAGCCCAAAAAAGGAAACAGCTTATCAAGACATAAAAACTTGGGGCCAGAGAGACAGCTCAGTGGAATAAGTGCTTGCCTGGCAAGCATAATGTCCTGAGTTCAATCCCTGATAGCACCAAACAACAACAACAAAAAAAAAAAGAAAATCTGGAATAAATGTAAATGGGTTTTACTAAATGGAAGAAACTAATATGAAAAGGATGCATACTGTTTAATCCTAGCTATCTGATATTCTGAGAAAACCTAAACTATAGGAACAGTATGAGCCTGGAAGATAGGTCAGTGGCTTAAGCTCCTGCCTGGCGAGTACAATGTCCTGAGTTCTTCAAGACCAGCGTTGGCTACAAAGTGAACTCAAGGCCAGCCTGAACTGCATAGTGAGACACTATCTCAAAAAGACATAAATAAGGGGGCCAGGGAGATGGCTCAGTACAGTAAGCTCTTCCCTGGCAAGCACAAGGGCCTGAGTTCAATCCCTGGTTCCTCAAAAAAAAAGGTATAACATAGAATAGAATAGAATAGAATAGAATAGAATAGAATAGAATAGAATAGAATAGAATAGAATAGAATAGAATAGAATAGAATAGAATAGAATAGAATAGAATAGAATAGAATAGGAGTTAGGGAAGGGAAAGATGAAGATGTAGGCTAAACTTTTTCAGAAAACAACTGAAATCTTTGAAAACTATTCTGTGTGATTCATAACGGTAGATATATAGCATTATACATTTCTCAGAGCAAAGAACATATAACACAAAGAATGAAGTTTGTGGCATAAGCACCTGCCTGGCAAGTGTACGGTGCCAAGGTTGATCCCTGGCACAGCCAAAAAAAAAAAAAGAAAAATAACACTTGATATAAATTTCAGACTTTGAGTAATAACAATCATAACAAATGTACCACTTCACTACAATATGCTGCTAATGGGAAAAACCATGCCTTTTATGGGAACCGAAGTGTGCAGGAATTCTCTACACCTTCCCTACAAATTTGCTATGAATCAAAAACTAAAGCAAAATCTCAGCAGAAGTTTTACAGGTCAAGAATACAATAAAATTTCAAAAGTACTTTAAGAAAAATATTGCCAGTCAAATAAGCTATTTTTAGGAACAAAGGAAAAGTAAAGAACTTTCATGACAAGAAAAAAGTGAAGGAAGGCATCTCCATGAGACCAGCCAGCCCTACAAGACATGATTAAGAGACCTACACATGAGCAGTAAAAGGATGACAACCACTACCAAGACCCACAAATGAACAAAACACAACAGCAAAGCATTTGTACAAAAGAGAACAGAATACAAAACTCTATACACCAAGAAAAACACAAATCACAAAAGTAAACATTTAGGAAAAAAAGAACAAAAGTTATACTAACAATGAGAAGAGATGTCTCAGTAGAATAAGTGCTTCCCTGGCAAGCACAAGGGCCTGAGTTCAATCCCTATTTCTTCCCAAAAAAAAAAAAAAAAAAAATTTAAAATACAACATACCAAAATCTATGGGACAAACAAAACCAGTACTATGAGAGAAGAATATAGCAATAAATACCTACATAAAACAAGCAAAAAGATTTCAAATGGACTACATAATGATGCCATTCCAAGGGGGGTGGGGGGTGGCGGACCAAAACAAACTGACAAATAATAGAAAGAAATGAGATCAGAGAAGAAATAAATTTCAGAGAGAGAGAGGGAGGGAGGGAGACTGAGACTTTCAAGAAAGAAAAGGCCAACAGTGGGCAGCTTTCACTGATGAACTTATTTAAGCAAATATTTAAAGAACTAATGCCAATTTTTTTTCAAGCTATTCCCAAGTACTAAAAAGAAGGAACTTTTCTAAACTAAAACTAGACAATGACATAATTAAAAGAAAATACTACAGACTAACATTCCTGGCTGAACACTGACACAAAGATCTCAACAAAATATTAGCATATTAGCTGAGCATGATGGTTCACACCTGTAATCTTAGCACTCTGAGAAACTGAGGAAGGAGAACTGTGATGAGTTTCAGGGCAGCCTGGGCTGCAAATAGTGAGTTCAAGACCAGCCTAAACTATATAGCAAGACCCTGTAAAAAAGAAAGAAAGAGGGAAGAAGGGAGAAGGGAATGTAGTCCAATGCAAACAACCTGAATTCAAACCCTTGAACCCTGCCCAAAACAAAAT
>PVKA01047245.1:0-14429 GCA_004027165.1 Ctenomys sociabilis | reverse complement strand
AGTATATTATTTTTGTGTTGGATTTCTGCGATCTTAACTATTATATGTCTCGGTGTGTTTCTACTTGGGTTGAGGTTATTTGGTGTTCTGTATGCTTCGGTGACCTGAATGTTGGATTGTTTCCTCATATTTGGGAGGTTTTCTGCAATTATTTCTCCCCAAATTCTTTTTATGTCATTTGTATTGACTCCTTCATTCTTGTTGATACCAATTATTCTCACATTGTTCATTCTGGCATCATCCTGCAGGTGATGGATTATTTTTTCCTGCATTCTCCTTGTTTTTAAGAGATCCTTTCTCACCTTTTCACTAGCTGCTTTGGCATCTTCAGTATCTGAAACTCTGTCTTTGCTTTCACTCAGACGGTTTTGTAGACTTGTGATTGCTATTTTTAGTTCTTCTATATCTCTTCGACTGTGTTTCATGTGTTCTATTTCTTTTCTGTATTGCTCATTCAAAGAATCCATCATATTTCTGATCGCCTCAATTTTTTTATCCATGTCTTCTTTAGAGGTAGTTATTAATTCTTTTTCTGCTGAGTTTCTTCCAAGTTTGATTTCCTCTGTATATTTCTGGACTTGTTTCGGTATTTCAGATCCTATGACTTCAAAAAGTTTTTCAGAACTTATTTCTGCTTTGAGTTCCTCATGATCTTTCTGCTGTTAATTTTTTGCTTCAGATGCTGTTAATTCATATATATCAGCTGGAATAGTGCTCTCTGCCCTTGTTCTGGGTGAGCATCGTTTTTCCACCCAATGTTACTGGAATTCATTCTTTATTTCAGATACTATGTATTCAAATATTTCTTTTTTAATTTGGGGAATTAGTTCTTGTTTTATTTCCTCTATAGCTTTCTGCTGTTGTTCCGTAGCTGCTGTATCTGCTAGTTCATTTGTTGCAGCTGAGCTAGTGTCCTCTGCCCTTCCTGATGGACTCCAGGTCTGGGATTGCATTTTTCCCCTTCTCTTTGTCATTTTGTATAGCACTGATCTTTGATCTTTGGTGTAGAGCTTTGTTGCAGCTATAACCTTAGCTTGTCGTGAGATTCGGGTGCCAGTCTATTAAGTTTGAGATTTTCCAGGTATGCCTATCCTGGGTCTAGCTGTTGTGTTCAGTTCCTTTTTTGCTACAGCTCCTTTGGTTCCCCTCTGTTGGTTCCCCGGGTCAGCCCTCCTGTGTCAGGCAGGTCGTTCCCCAGGTGGGTGTGCCTGGGCTTTGGTGGGTCTTCTGGGCTCACAAAAGGATAGTGGATGATCTTATTCACTGAGTAGGCTGTACTGGGTTGGCCAGCCTGTGCTGTGTCTGGTTCTACATACCGTAATCCGAGAAGGCTGGGAACGGTCCCTCTGGTGAAGTGGGCCTGGATCCCTCACTCACAGGCCAGGCTGTGCTGGGTTTTGGTCCGTAGCGTGGGACCATGGATTGCTGAGAAATGTCCCTCCGGCGTGGCAGGCTTGGAGTTCTCACTCCAGGCTGATCTGCACTGGGTCTTGAGCTGTGGGGTGGGATCAGTAATCACCTGGAAATGTTTCTCTGGCACAGTGCACCTGGAGCTGTCACCGGGCTATGGGGGTTGGGGGGCAGGTAATACCTAGGAAATGTCTCTCGGTTACACCGGGCCTGGAATTCTACACTCACTGACCTTTGATGCCCAGAGAATCGGGGAAATTCCTACTCAGTCAGTGGGCTTTAGGTGAGAGGACCTGGGGAGGTGTTGGTGAGTGGGTCCTGAGGTTTCAGGCCAGTCACTGGCATGGAGTGGTTGGGGGTAGGGATCTGCGTAGCGCTCGTGGGAAGGAGCCAAAGGCTCTCCCTGAGACTCACCACACTCTCACTGATCTGGGAAGCCTGGTGAGTCCTGTAAATTCGCTCTTGCTGGGAGAGCTT
The DNA here is from genome assembly GCA_004027165.1 of Ctenomys sociabilis. Classification (NCBI taxonomy): domain Eukaryota; kingdom Metazoa; phylum Chordata; class Mammalia; order Rodentia; family Ctenomyidae; genus Ctenomys; species Ctenomys sociabilis. Next base: position 12,542 of record PVKA01047245.1, on the reverse strand, counting down.
GGCACGGGATCCAGGAGGCTGCTGGAGTCAGCCACTGTCTAAGGCCAGTCTCTGGCTGGGCGGCGTGGGCGGGATCGAGTAGACTGCTGGCCTTGGTCTGGCTGTCTCTGGTGCGTCTCTGGGGCTGGGTGGGCGCGGGCGGGATGGAGGAGGATGGTGAGTCGGCTGCGCTGTCTCGGGAGGTCTCAGGGGCTGGGCGGGCGTGGGTGGGATGGAGGAAGATCTGTTTGTTTGCTTTTGCCTCTGTTAATTCATTCATTTCAGCTGAGTTAGTGTCTTCTGCACTTATCATTGGTGGGCTCTAGGCCTGAGATTGCATTTTGCTCCTTGTCTTTGTCATTTTGTATAGCACTCACCTCTGACCTTTGGTGTAGAGCTTTGGTGCAGTTACAGCCTTAGCACATAATGAGATTCAGCTGCCAATCTATTAAGTTTGAGATTATCCAGTTATGCCTGTCATGGATGTAGCTATTTTGTTCAGATCCTTCTTTCTGGAGCCCTTCTGCGCAACTCTGAGCCTGTGGTTCCCCTCTGTTGTGCCCCTGGCCTTGGAAGCACTGTGGGGCCCAAAAGCTCTCCTATACACTCACTGTGCTGTGCTGGGGTCGCTCAGGTGCTGAAAGAATTACAAATCTTCTCATTCACTTGGTGGGCTTGGGGCCAAGGGCTCTGGTGAGTTGCTCAGCAGACTGGGCTGGGGTAGATCGGCTGATCGCACTCAGTAGTCTTGGGTGGGGGCTCCAGATGGTGCAGCATGGGCAGAGAAGCCAAAAATTCTCTCACCCACTCACCGGGCTGGGTTCACATGGATCAGGGGCTGGAAGAGTCATGGAAATTTTTACTCATTCCACGGACTTGGGGGCAGGCACTCCAGGGAGTTACAGGGCAGCTCTGGCTGGGGTGGATCAGGCAGATCGTGCTCAGTGGTCTTGCACGGGGGGAGAAACCAAAGGTTCTCCCACACACTCACTGAACAGTGCTCATGTGGATCAGGGGGGCCAGAAGAGTCACAAAAATTCTCACTTGCTTTGTGGGCTTGGGGGTAGAGGCTCTGGGGATTTGCAGGACAGGCTCCTCTGGGGTGTCTCAGTTAGTTTTAACTATACAGTTGGTATATATTTTTTTGTCGTGCCTAATTGGAGTTCTACATGTGTCACTGATCTGTCTTTTTTGCCATTATTTATGGGAAGCAATTTCTATTGGGAAATTTTCTGCTATTTTGTGAACATGTTTTAGTATCATTTGTGCAATCTCCTACTTTTTCATTGACTCTGATCAAACTTATGTTTCTTTGTACCATCTATCTTATGTTGGATTGATTTTTTGTGTTCTATTTTTTTTTTAAAGAGCTCATTAAATCTTTTAGAGTTCTTTAAATTCTCAGCTGGACACTGAGCTGGAGCTCCCAGTGCCCATCTTGCTGTTTAGAAGGGAAGATGCACAGTTCAAAAAGAAATGTATTAGAAGAGGCATGGTTGGGAAACCAGGCTTTTATACAGTGGACTCTCCATGCGGGGGCCTCAGCAATAATACGAGTTAAACTCTTTAACTCTTTGTGTGATCACTAATTGCAATCCTGTCTTCTATATCTGATATTCTGCCCTCATTGCTACATTGTGCTGCAGATACATGCAATGGATATTTTAATGTACTTGATATTTGTTTGAGTCTGTTTCATGGATTCCATTTCTTTTTTTATGTTGGGCATTTGTGGTTTCCATCATTTTCCTAAGCTCCTCTATTTTTTTTTTTTTTTTAAATCTGTGGCTGCTCTAGAGTCTCTAACCATATCTTTCATTATGGCCACCATCTCTGTAGTTACCAGAGAAATTATTTTGTATTTGATTTTTTTCTAGCGCTTCATTCATATACTTTGTTGCACTTCCACTCTTGTTATATCCACTGCTGGAGTTAGCTAGATTTACAAAAATTACAATTTTCCACTGTAGTTTGCCTTTGGTTTGATCCTGTTCTAGTTATTCTGAGAAAGTATAGCTTAGAAGATAAGCACAAAAGTACACAAGTACATCATTGTTCAAAAAATGTAAAAGTTGGACACAACTTGAATCTTCATCTATAGCCTATAAGGTGAATTATGAAACAGACACACACAGAATGCCAAGGGGGCCTCAAAAAAAGGGGGCAATATTTATATAGTCACTGGCACAAGATGAGCTCCATGACATATCACAGTGACAAAAGATTCAAACCATCTATTTATGCTCATGCTTAAACAGAGGGAACACAAGGGATGTGCTCCAAAATGTTTGACATGGTAACATTTTGACAATCTTTTATTTTTTATAAACTTTTTTATGATGACTAAACATGCCAACAGTGTGTTCTCTTTACAATTGGAAGAAATAATCTATTTTCATTTAGGAAAAAATGCACGCAAGTAAACAATTTTAAGGAAAATCACAAATAGCCACAGTTTTTGTTTTGGATTATAAATATCTTTTTCTGTTTTCTTCTTCTTTTCCTCATCTTCATACACTACAATTATGATGTTTATAATAGAAAAGTGAATATAGGTCTAGGGACAATACTGTTTTCTAATAATGAAAATGCTCCACTTGGAGGGTGAGAAGCTGGCCCTGTGGATAGAAAACAGGTCTTCATCTAATTTTACAGAGGAAGAAAAATGTGTGGCAGTGGCAATTTCTTTTCTTTTCTTTTGATTTTGTATTTTAGGGAAGGGTCCACAGAGTGTTCAGGGTCTCACTGAACACCTGTAATCCCAGCACTTGTGAGGCAGAAAACGGGAGAATTACTATGAGTCCGAACTACACAGTGAAACCCTGTAGGCCCTGTAGCCCCTGTACTAAATATGTTTTTAAAGAGTATAAATACAAGCTAAAGTGGAGATGGGGAAGGGATGAGGAATTACTGTAACAATGTCCCATCTGTTCATTATAAAATTGTTCATCTGTAGAAGCCATAATCAAGGGTTTGAGAGGCCCTGTGGGTCACTTAGTCTATTTTATATTAATGCAGGGACTCATCCCTTGTATTCTGGGAGAGGGAATCGAGTGTTTCCTGCAACAACTACAGTAGCCTGCAAGCTCAAAATTATGCAATTGTGCGGAGTCTGTGTTCACCAACAAGTAGATCTACCTAGTGGATACTACCTAGTTGTACTGATCCCACCTGTCTCTCTGAAACTTATACCCACTGTACCTAGTTCTATTCCGTATCAAGAGGTGGGATTCTTGTACTATTACTAAGGCCCCTGCATGGAGAGTCCACTCTATAGGGTCCTGGTTTACCAGCGGTGCCTCTTCTATCACATTTATTTTTATACTGTACATCTTCCTTTCTAAACAGCAAGATGGGCACTGGGAGCTCCAGCTCACTGTCTGGCTGAGAACCTAAGTGGAACGCTTGTCTCTAGGCTTGGTTCTGTCTATTTCCATGGAGGCTCAGCCCCTTTTCATTCTGACCAGCCCTTTCCTCAGTTCCTGTGACAGGGTCTCCAGGGGCTTGCCACGCCACAGCTTGCTCAGTAGCCTCCCTCCAACTATCAAGGCACGGAAAATTTTCTAACAAATTCCTTTTTTTGCTTAAATAGTTAAAGTCAGTTTTTTATTGTTTGCAATGGAGGAACCTAACTGGCTCAGATGACAATCATCACTTTATTGAAAATAAGTAACACATCAATGACTCATATTGAGATTTTCATCACCTAAACCCATGCATACCTCATTCCACTCCTGACAATTTTATGCCAAAGTCATTACTAAGCCAGCATCTCTCTAGCCTGTGTATGAAAGCTATATTTTATTTTACTTGTATGTGTTTTTGCTCAACAGTGTTTACATTCCTTGTGAGGAGTTGGTGCCTCTACATAATACATCTTAATTCTTGTTTTTTACCCCTTTTCTCTCCCTTCCCTATCTAGTCCACCTCTCAATCTCCTTCTTTGAGAAAGATCTACCTCCCTAATTCCTATAGCAACATAAAAGTCTACTTGTTGATTGGGTCAATATCTGCTGAGGTTATTTTTATTTTTATTTATTTAGTAATTTATTGTATTTTAGGAAAGTGTCTATGGGGGTTTACAGAAGATTATTTATAAATTCCTTTTTACTCTTTCTATATACTCTTTGGCGTTAATCAGAAAATCAGTTTTGTACTAGGAAAGAACCAATTTTTCCAGTCTAAGGTAACTGTCATTAATAGAGCTGTCTATATGGATTTTCTCTGCCCTTCCATTAACTGTATACAAACATTCAAACAATAAGTGCAACTGTAGGAGAAACAGAAGCATATATTCATATACTATCCCAAAATCCCCACCTAGTAGAATACTGAGTCTTTCATAGATCATTATAAAATTTAATTTAGCGCACTACCTCTGTGAAATGGAATTTGTCGTTAAATAATTGTCAAGAGTTTTAGTGTCACAGTCTTACCTCTGATGAGTAAAGGTAAAAGTTGTTCACATACCATTTTAGTACAAGAGGCACACAATATGCTTATGGTGGACAAAGCATGATGTGCAAAGAAAAATCCATATCCAGATTATCTATTCCAATGAGCACAGACCACTGCCTTCTTGAGGAAGTAAAACAGCTGCTATCCACTTGTCATTATAGGTCACCCTGGTTACCCCATGTTAAAATACTATATTTGAAACTCAGTGTTGTTTTCTTCTATTGCCAACTGATTACTGGCAAATACTGATTTTTTTTAAAGATACCAATATTAGAATCCATTCTGTCTGTTGTTTATTAAATATGACTTGCCACTGATCAAGAAATGAAATTTGTGCCTACTTCCTTAAAAGTGGATGGATGGACCTTTTTTCCCCCAGAAACAAGGTTTCACTATCTAATCCAGGCTGGCCTTGCACTCACAAAAATATCTTACCTTAGCCTCCTAAGTGCTGAGATTTAGGTGTATAGCAGCACATTTGTCTGAGTGGACTCTTAAAAATGTCTTTATTACTAAAAATATGAGATATGACATCCAAGACTATATCATGGATTTTTCTCTTGAGAAACTGACGTTTGGATCCAGTCACCATGCTATGAACAAATGAAATCTAGGCTACAGTGAGGTCCATGTGGAGGGAAACGGAAAGCTTCAACTTCAGCCACACCTGAGTTTGTAGTTCATAGTCAGCTATAGGTGTCAGTCAGGAGAGTGAATAAGCTCCTATATGAGCTGAATTAGCTGAAAACTCTTAAAACAAACAACATGCTCCTTTGCCCACATCCATGATCCAATTTCACACCTGTGGCTAACATATTGTTATTGTAAGCTACTAGGATTTGCAGTATGTTTTTATGTAGAAATAGATAACTTGAACAGCACTGAGAAAAAAAAAATAGCTAGAGGGCAGGCCAGATAGCTCAGTGGACTAAAGCCCCTTCTTTGGCAGGTGCAGGGAGCAGGGTTTGATGCTCAGTGTGCAGTGCTGACCACATCCCCAGGGCATGCTGAGAGGGCGACTGAGTCCCAACAAGGTGGTGCATGCCTGTAATCCCAGCGCTTGGGAGGCTGAAAACAGGATCACTACGAGTCTGATCTGTGTAGTGAGACCCTGTAGATCCTGTACTACATACACAGAAATAAACAGTAGCTAAATTCTAAGAGGTGAAATTTTATTTACCTGTGTCACAGCTTATTAACAACTGCATTTAACATAGGAATTTTAAGGGATTTTCTGCCTCTTTTTCATTCAGAGGTGCCTGCTTTCTATTTTATTAATTTTAGTGGTACATTTTAGGTAACATAATAAACACATCATTTAGAGGAAGTTTGCTTCTGTACATATATTTTGATTCCTTTTTCCTTGATTGCTTCTCCTCCCTTCAAATCTTCTTTCCCTCCTTACTTATAAAAGTTTTGTTTCTGTTCTCATCCTTCCATTCTTTTTTGTTTGTTTTCTATCCTTCCCTCTTTTCCTCCACCCTATCTCTCATTCCCTTTCCCATTTGAATATGTTCTATTTCCCAGGATATTATACATTGTTTTCCTTATTAACCCTTTCAGTTTCTCCCACTGGTGAAACAATGTGATATTTGTTTGTTTATTTTTAGGACGAGGTTCCACTACGCACTTTAGGTATGTCTTGAACTCACTACTTAGCAGAGGCTGGCTTCAAACTCATGGTTATCTTCCTGTGTTAGCCTGCTGAATGCTGGGATTACAGGTGTGTGACAGCATGCCCTGCCAACAATGTGATATTTAAATGTATATGTCTGGTTTAAAATAAGTTGGTGGCAGATTTCTTAACTGGTTTTCTTAAGTGTTTTTCTCTCAGGGATCATAAGTGGAAGAGATTCATAATTATAATGTGTCAAGTAAAATTCTTAAAAACCAGAATTGAACTTGTTTTTAGCTTTAAAAGTCAAATAAGATAGTGATCTTCCCATCTGTTTCAATATACGGCACTGAAAAATCTGTTTCCCTCTACCATAGATTCTATAATGTTAAATCAATATAGTAGTCCAATTAATCCACAGGGCATAGATTCTGAGACCACTAGAGGAATGCCTCATTTCATAACATCATAGCCATATTTTTCTATATGTATGTACCTACAATAAAGATTAATCCATAAACTAGAGCCAGAAGAGATTGACAACAATAAATGACAATTAAAACTACCGTAATACTTTATCATACAAAATTTATGTGAATGGGAGGTGGTATCTTACAGTTTTCATTTCCCTTCTGCAGGAGCTAATTATATTGAGCATGATTTTCAGTTTTATAATCAGTACGTGCTTGTAGTATATGTTTACATTCCTTGTGGGAGCTTGTTACTTGTGCACAGTACATCTTAATTCCTTTATTCACTCTCTTCCCTCCCCTTCCTCTCCTCTCCCTTCATTTCTTGATCCTCTTCCATTTTTTGTATGTACTTAGACAGCATTTGAAGTACAGAACATTTGCATTCTCTGTTTGGCATTGGTACATATTCATAACACATTTTAATTGCTTCTCTTATCTTCTTTCCTTGCTTCCCCCAACTCTTCATCAATCTCTTGAGCTCCTTCATTTTTGTAAGAAATATGGTGATATATATATTTACATTTTATAGAAGAACAACTCATAATAGCTAAATCTTGGAAAAGAGCCTATATGTCCATCAACATATAAATGAATAAAGACAATGTACTTGCAAAGTTTACCATGAAGAATGCTAAATTTGCATCGTTATTAGGAAAACAGATGCACCTTGAGACCGTAATGTCAAGAGAAATAAATACACAAGCTTAAATATCCACAAGGTTTCTCTTATATGTAAAACCCAAGGTATAAACCTTCTTCTAAGCCCGGCATGGTGGCGCATGCCTGTAATCCCAGCACTCGGGAGGCTGAGGCAGGAGGATTGTTGAGTTCGAGACCAACCTGAGCTACAAAGTGAGCTTAAGGCCAGCCTGAACTGCATAGTGAGACCCTGTCTCAAAAAGACAAAAAAAAAAAAAAACCTTCTTCTACCTTGTGGTCATTTGTATTATTTAGGTTTAATGTCCATTCCATTTTTATTGACCATGTTTAATTGGATTATCTTTCATTTTACCTTTTTAAAATAACTGAGCTGTCATAATTACTTACATATCTTATATATATGTCCTTAGTCTTTTCTCCAATATGCAGTTTCTGAATGATATTGGATAGGCTTAACTAGAAGCAATTTGTTGGTATTCATAATGACCCACTGTACCATGGAGACTTAGAGGAGTTTGGAGCTATGCAGTGCAAGAAATGATGCCACTGAACAAGAAGGATCAAGGATGCAGTGTCAGTGAGAGACTGAAGCCCCAGATTTTCCCTAGAGAGTTGCTGATAGGGGTCAACATAGAAAGGATGAAAATGCTGGATTTTATCATTAATAATTATAGCAATAAGACATGCACCCACTGAAGCAGAATTGAGATTTTTGAATGCAGACTGACTTCCTCCTTTTCCAATCATTATTTTTGGACTGCAAGTCCATGGGATGCTGCCTCCAAGAAATAGGATGTGTCTCACTTCACTCCAGCCTCATTGTCCATCGTCTCTGTAAGCACTCCTTGAGCTCACCCAGAAGTGAGCTCCACTCATGTGTCAATCCAGTCAAGTTGACAATGGTGATTCATAGTCATTGATCTTTTTACTCTTTGCTATCTTTCAGTGTACAAGTCTTTGTATTTATTTGAACTTCAGCTTATTTGATATTTGCTTATGTCTAAAAATTCATGCTTAAAGTTTTCTGCTAAGTTTTATATGCTTTTCAGTTATATGCAAGTCTATAGTGGATTTTGAGTTACATTTTGTATTAGGAAAGTTGTAAATCTTTATTTTTCAATGATAGATATCCAGTTTACCAGCCTAATTTGTTACAAGATTAGTTTTTCCTCACTGAATTGTCTTTTCAGCCTTGTCAAAATTAAGTGTTAAGTTAAATAAATCATATACAGAAGCTTAAATTTTATAATTTTTGTTTTGTACCAGGAGTCAAACTCATGATCTTGTGCTTGCCAGGCCAGGACTGTGCTTCTGAGTTGCATCCCTTGCTCTCACATCATTACTCTTCTATGAAAATATAAAAATATAAACAGAGATCAAATGGAAGAATATATAAAAGGCAATAGGGGGACAGACCTTTTGTATATGAGATGGGAGTTAAGATATGTAGACAATACAGAGGGAACGAAGGAGAAGGAGATGAATGAAGAATTGTGATATGTACGTATAGCAACTCCGTATGGAAAATCAAATCACTGTGTCCTGCAAACATGTACTAGTAAAGGATTGAAGGAAGATTATAAGTGTAAAATTTAACTTCTGACCTATTCAAATTTTCTCCTTGATCTATATATTTCCATAAACCAATGTCAGATTGCTTTGACTAACATAACTTTGTAGTAACTTGAACTTTAGGATCAACTTGTCGAGGTCTACTGAAAATCATTCTGAGATATTAAAAGGAAGATTTAGTAAATCTGCGATCAATGTGATCTATATTGTTAATCATCCATAAATATAGAATATCTTTCTACATATTTAAATTTTCATTTTAATTTTCTTCAGATTTTTGCTTTCCATTTCTTGTCACTGTTTTGTTAAATTTATCTTCTGTTGTTGTTGTGTTTTATGGAACTATGGGTTTAACTCAGGCCCTTGTGCTTGCCAGAGAAGTGCTTATTCTACTGAGCCATCTCCTTGGTCCCTAATTAAATTTATTCTTATTTATCTATCTGTGATGATTTCATAGACTAATTTTATTTTTAGAACATTTATTATACATATATAGGAATATAATTGATTCCTGTAAAAGATAGTAGATCTTACAAACATGGTGGTTTTGTTTGTCAGACCCAATACAGTTTTAGCGGGTTCCTTGGTATTTTCTGTACAAGACTATCATCCGCAAATAAAGATTATTTTGCTTTGTACTTTAAAATTTGGATACTTTTATTTTGATTTGTCTAATTTTCAAAGGTACAAATTTCAGTTTAAAGTTGAATAAAAATGGGGGACACAGATATTTTTGCTTTGTTTCTTTTTTTTTAATTTATTTTTTATTTTATTGAAGTACGAATATCAATCAGTCAGTTTTAACACACCTTAACAAGGCAGATTCGATAAATTAATACATTGCAAACTGTTTTCATAATGTTTTGGTATCGTACAAGGTGCATAGATGATATACTTACAGACATTATTATAGCAGATGTCTCTTATCAGTAAATTAAGAGTAATTTGATATAATTCAGGTATAAAAAATAAGATAACTACTTATCTTATTTTTTATACCTGAATTATATCAAAAATTCAATAATTATTTTCCTAGTGGATGACCATAGTACTAGAAGCTGACATAATATCCTGTCCAACCACCATCAGTGCAAATCTTGCCTCTCATAGAATTATGTAGAAGCACAGCGTTATATATCCCAACTGTACTGTCTATACACACACATCATGATTTTCCCTTTCTATAGCCCTTCCTTTGTCTACACCTGTCAAAGGTGGGCACTCCATTGTCATTCAACTAACTTATGTGCTTGAACTCAACAACACAATCCAACATAGTCCAGCATTCCACAACAATAGTGAGTTATTCAAAGAAGTTGTCGACCATAGCCATTTACAGCTCAGCTTAATATTATGGCCCCGCGATGTATACTTCATTTTTATACTTTTCTGCTGGATGGATGGTTAAGACCTAGATAGAGCAAGACTTATTTACCAACACATGTACTTTATGTTTCTTAAGTGGTCAGTGAAGTCCCCTCAGGGTTTATCTTGTAGTCCTGTACATTATTCTGAAGATCCTTTGTCTGTGTCATCCATGTGGATGAGTCACGGCCAATGCTTGACCAGTTTGCTCTCTGTGACAGCCTGAGAGAAAGTTTTCTCTCCATGTAACTCTCCCCAGGCACACTACAGAAGTTCGATCTCTTTCCTCTGTGGCTCCATAATCTGCTTGTTTAGAAAATTTGGAGCTTGTTGAGGTTATTTTTAATCTGGATGCCTGGATTTCATATATGTCACTCCTAAGTTTGGTGTTATCTGTAGATGCCATCAGCAAGAACTCTAAGTCTTCTTCCAAGCCATGGTTAAAGTAGACAATAATAATAACAATTTAAAATTAGTTGCCATTTTTATAATGAAATATTTCAAAAGGTATGGAGAGGTACGAAGAACACAGTAACACAGCACACTCTAATGCCAACAGCCAGAGTTTGCCATGTTTGTTTTGCACTTTGCAAATGCTGAGAGTAGATGAAAATGTGAGATGTTGGCAGGAGAATACATGGATTCTACTCAGTTGAAAAGACACTGTAGGTAATTCAATAAAGTTAAAAATGAACATGCCCTCCGTTGACATTCAACTACCTTAGGTGCTTGAACTCGACACCACAATCCAACACAGTCCCGCATTCTGCAACCATAGGGAGTTATTCAAAGAAATTGTCGACCATATCCATTTACAGCTCAGCTTAATATTATGGGCTCACGAATCCCAGCACTTGGGAGGCTGAGGCAGGAGGATTGTTGTGAGTTCGAGACCAGCCTGAGCTACAAAGTGAGCTTAAGGCCAGCCTGAACTGCATAGTGAGACCCTGTCTCAAAAAGACAAAAAAAAAAAAAAATGAACATGCCCACACCCTACACCCGAGAAATCTTTTCAGTAGTATATAGAGGTAAATACTACAATCCATGTTGTAAGGGCAGAATATTAAGGGCTGGCTAAATAACTCAGTGGATTAAAATACCTGCAAGCAGGTGCAGGGGCCAGGGATTCAATCCCTGGGCCTGCTGTGCTGACCTTCTCCCCAAGGCATGTTGAGAGGGCAATTAAGACCAGGTGTGGTGGCACACACAAGTAATCCCAGCTCTTGGGAGGATGTAAACACTATGAGTCTGGTCTAGTAGTGAGACTATGAACACTCTGTAGACCCTTCCCTAAAGTATAAAAAAAGGCAGAATATTAAATATTACTTAAACATCTATCAGTGTTAGATATTAATACAATATTAAATTAATTAGATTGAAATTATCATAGATAAATGACACATACACACACACACATACATATATATATGTATAGGCAGGTGTAAAAGCTTAATGGCCAATGTGATATTGTTAACAGGTGGGCATTAAGAGGCAGATTGGGTCCCAATGGGTCCTTCCTTTTGCATATGTTCTGGGCTTTTACATAAACGAGTTTGTGGGCGGTGGTTTACTAGCTTTCCATCACTGTGTAATGGTACAACAAAAGGATCCATGTAAAGCTTTAGGTTGGGTGGTCCAGAATGCAAGGAAGGAAATGCATTTCCCTTCTCTATAAATTACCCTGTCTTAAGTGTTCAGTTGTTTGTTCTCAGAATTAAGGACAACTTAAAAAGAGTACACTACTTTTACTCTAATCCATCTTTACAATTAACACAATCAAGAGAGGAGATTGCCACATCCCTAGACTGAATGCTGCATTATTACACCTACTTCCACTGTTCTTTTGGGATGTGTGTGTGTTTGGGGGGTATTGAGTATTTTTTTTGTACCAGCAATTGAACTCAGGACCTTCACTTGCCAGGCAGGTGTTGTGCTGCTGAGCTATATCCACAGCCTGAGTATTGGAATTGAATCCAAGGTATACACAATGAGCAACAGTGCCAGCCCCTTTTATTATTTGTCTTTAAGCTGGATCTTGCTAAGTTGCTCAGCCTGGGCTCAAACATGTGCTCTTCCTGAGTTAGCCTCAGAGTGCTAGGATTACAGTACGAGCCACAATGTCTGGTTCCATTTATTTTTAACCATCATGCTATTTTCTCTATTTTCCTATTCCCACATCTCAATTTTGCTGTCCTCAAAGCCTACATCCAATGCCATTTGCTTTTTCTGAATTTCTTGTTTTAAAATTAAGTTTAGTGGCACATTTTAGGTGTACGTAATGATCACATTCATCATGGGGAATCTGTACCTGTACAGGGTATAGTATATATATCTTGGTTCATTTTTCCACATTCCCTACCGGTGCTTCAATCTCTCTTCCTCTCCTTCTTTCTTTCTTTCTTTCTTTTTTAATTTTTTTT
>PVKA01047244.1:0-14360 GCA_004027165.1 Ctenomys sociabilis | reverse complement strand
GGTTAATAAAAGTAAATAAAAGGGGCTATAAATGGAACATTTTGTAGTGGGAATATATATATATATATATATATATATATATATATATTAGCATAAATATATAGCTACTTCCTCTTAGTTAAATGAGAAGGCTTTGAGCTAATAGTGTTTAGACAAGATCCCATGCCTGCATCTTGTACTAGGAACAACTACCACAAAGACAACAATATGCAGTATATTTATTATTATAACTGTACTACTAACCTGTTTTGAAACTATCTCATTGCTACTTCTTTCTCAATAAAATTATTAAAATATATAAGAAAGCTAATGTCTCTACGGCTGTCTCAGAGTACTGATGTATTTCATCTCGTGTTCAGCTATAGTTCAGTCAGTATTCTGTTCTTGTTCAATGCTCTGATAATGAGTTTTACTGTAAGCTCAGTTGTGCACTGAATTGTGCCACTCCCTCCTAGACATATATGCTGAACTTCAAGTACTTCAGAATGTGGCAGTGGAGAGAGAGCAGTGAAAGGGGAGATGAGGTTCGGATGGTATTGTTTGGATGAACCCTAACTCAGTCTGGAAATAGAACAGGTGCTCAGCCCATTGGGACAGGAAGCCGTGGGCTTCTTGGGTCCTAACTTTGATACATAAACCACTAAAGGTGAACACTCTCTAGATTCCTCCTTTTCCTTTCCTAGCATGATATAGGATTCACTAGTCCCTGCCTCCCCACTCTTATTGCAAGGACCAGGTACACTGTACTGGAAAAGGGACTGCCAAGGATGGAAACAGTGCTGACCTGTATCTTATACAAAAGCAAATCCTAAAAGATGAAGAAGAATTTTTTTTAAAGCTCCATTCATGACCCAGTGGAAAGATGATCCTGGTGGTACCATAAAAGTCAGCCCTATTCTACTGTGAACAGAACTAGGTGTTCTTCTCAGCATTGTATCCTCTTGAGCATCTCAAGCTGATGTTCTTTCCCCACATCTTTTCACTAACTAAGCTTTTAGCTTTTGCTTGTGAATTCATACTGTTGTTTCAGTCTTTTTTTAAAGAGTAGGAAGAATTTTTTGAGAGAAAAAAAGCTTTTGTCTAAGGAGGTCAGAAAGAGAACCAAAAAGTGGATTGCCTATCAACCCCACTTCTCAACAGTGTTGTACTGAGCAAAGCCATGAGGTGAGGTGGGATTAAGATGATGCAGAACTCTAACCAATCAATAAGATTACAAGTGTAGTGCTTAGGTGGTTCGGGTCCAATGGCAAAACATAGAATGGGTGTGAGATGGGACAAAACGATGGTCAACTGATAATTATAAAACAGATATAGATGCTTGGGTGATATCGATTAACTGGAGACCAAATGGGGAAACAAGTCCCATAGCAAGGGCACATGGGATGGACAAGGAATTTCCTAGAAGGGGTGTGTTAAGGAGATTTGGTCCTGTAGACACCTACTGAGAATATCAGTCACTGCTGTTTGTCTGTGGGGGAAGTGTATGCGTGAGCAATTCCTCTTTTACTAGAAGCCCAGCCTTCAGTGAATATGCCTCCAGCCACAGTTGTGTTGTTTTGCTCTTTGATTTCTGTCACCACTATAGATTCCTAAATGCACCTTGTGTAAATCTGACTAGATCTTTATAGATAGAGAAAATCTGTGCACAAAAATGTATTAATTATTGAAACTGTCCTACTAATCAGTTTTGAAACTGTCTCATTGCTATTTGTTTTCAGTAAAATTAAAAAAAAGAAAGCAAAAGAAAAATTTACTTAATAAAACACTGTTTCAGTGCCATCTGCAACACCAATTGTTATAAGGACCTCACATGTATAAAGTGCTCAAAGTGAAAAGAACTAAATGAGGGAGAAAAAGAGGTCATCAGGAGCCGGGGAGGTGGCTCAGTGGAATAAGCACTTCCCTGGCAAGCATAAGGGCCTGAGTTCAATCCCCAGTTCTGCAAAAAAAAAAAAAAAAAAAGAGGTCATTGGGTAAGAGAAGAAGAAAATAGGCTGTCTTATTCTCATACTCGATCCCAGTAACTGCTTCGTACCTCACAGGCTGCAATATTTGCATTCACTCTTTTAATATTTGAATTTTCCTTAATGGCTGTGTTTATATTTATTTTTTATTGTGAAAGAGATGGTTTGAACCCAACATTACAGGACAGTAAGAGAACAAATTCTGCATTTCGTAGCACACTGGATAAATATTCAAGCATAACCCCATGACAACTTCTGTTTGACTCTAAATACTTATCATGAAATAATTATAGATGCTTTTTCCTGTTATGTGGAATAATTGCCTCTCCTCCTCCCACTGCTGAACTTATTCACTAAGCTTTAATCATCACAAGAAATTTATTTATGCAAGGATATTACAAGTTATTCATTCAGCTCATTTTATTCACCATTGTCTTCTGATTTCTTCACACTACTTAATTTAGCACGTCAAGGTGAAACGATTAGTTTATCTCACCTTGAGGGGCTAGAGTCCACTGGCAAATATGTTTGTGACATTCTTGTTGGGTACTTCCTCTCTAGTAATAGCTATCTCTTGAATTATCATTGGTTGGTATTTCCAAGTCAAAATAAGTATGTGACCAGCAGGTAAATAAGGTTGATAATGAATCAGAACAAAGAAAATGCCATCTCTTAGGGCCATCGTGCATGATAAGGCATTGTTTCAGATCAACATCTGTTTTTACCCTTCATGATGATAAGAAAAGCCCAATTAGCACCCACAGTTTTAAAAGATGCAACTTTTTATTTATCTACAATTCTACTGCTAAAAACCTTGCCAGATTTACAATTCTAAAGACAACAGCTTTTTGTAAATGTGTTTTATTTGCAGTTATAATATCTATAGTTAAATCAGTTCATTAAAAATAGAGTTGTAAACTATCTTCCAAACTGCCATATCTGAGTGTTTAAAACCGAAACTATTTAAATTATATTCTTATAGTTCATTTGGGTAGAACTGTGAAGTCATCTAGTATATAAAATAATGTCCTTAAATAAGAATCTCTAATTAAGATAGAGGTTAGAACCACAGATGTATTACACAACTAAGTCACTCAGCCCAGATTAAAAGCACGCTGCCCCAAGCCCTTCCCTGTAGTGGTATTTGCTACATGGGGTTTCAAGAGTTGTTACCTATCTGAGTGTCAAGGCAAATGAACAACGGTGTACAATCACTGAAGAAAATTACACCTTCTTATGCTTAGAAATAATGCTCTAGCTGTAAAGCCTTCGGTCTGATATCTAGGCTGTAGCTTGTCTTTTGAATTATCTTTTTCAGCCCTGCCCAGCTTCATCCTTTTCATAAGAAGACTAACGGATATTTTTCTTTTAATAAGAGTGAAAAGCATACTAGAGCTTCTCCAGTGCTGTGCTGTGGAAAATATCTCTGAGTAAGGATAGACGAGGGGGTTTGAGCATTAGAAGGAGCATTATGAGACCTGGATCCACTATGCTAATTATATGATTGGGATTTGTCCATTAATTGCTCTCTACCTTTAAGTCTTCATTGTTAAAATAGGAATAGTAATAGCCACCCTGCCTGCACAGTTGTTATAAAGATCAAAAGAATTAATAAATGGGAAAAGGCTTTGGAAAAGTTAAAAGTGCCCATCAAGTGCCAGTTGTGCCTATTTGGCTTTCATATTCTCCAGAGACCCCCATTTAAAGCAGGCTCTTCTGGAAAAGTAGTTCTTTCCTGAAACCCCATGAAACCTTTATCTTTGTGTTTGGCTTCCTCTGGAAGTTCAGCAGGCGTCTCTGTTTCCTACTGTGGTGTGTTGTCCAAAGTGGTTCCAGAGCCTGCCTTGCAGAAGCATCCTGCTCAGCACAGTCTGCTCAGTGAAGCTCGGTGCTACGGGGCTGACATTAAAATTACAGTCATATCTCGCTATCTGAGAGAGTGGCTCTAGAACCACCCAGAATACCACACTCTGTGGAGCCCCAAGTCTCATATATAAAATGCCACAGTATTTGCATATAAACTACTCACTTCTTTTTCTATCGTTTAGTCATGTCCAGATTATTTGTAGTACCTAACACAATATAAATGCTACAATGCATAGGTGTTTAGGGAATGATGCCATGGAAAAGGTTAATAGAGGTACAATTTTTTCTGAGTATTTTCAATATGCAATTTGTTGAATCCATGGATGTGGAACTCACAGATACAAAGGCCAGTTGTGTATAAATAGCAGAGAGCAGCTTTGTGATCCAAAAGTAACCACATTCTTAATAGAAAATTTTGAAATAGCAATACATGCAGTATGACCAAAAGTACTCTGATGGATTAAATTTTAAAAACTATTACAGTAAGAGTCACTCTGACATTAATCCTCATCAGAATACTTTTCCTTATTCCAAACATACTTATGCTATCATTCTTGCCCTTTTTTATTTCTTTTTGAAGCATTTCTGGAAGATTTATTTCATGAATATCTTTACAATGCATAACCAAAAATACAGGGCTTGGGAGACAGCTCAGCAGTCTAAGTGCCTGCGTGGCAAGGGTAAGGACCTGGGTTCGATCCCTGGTACAGCATGTCACACCAGCCCCAGAACCCCGGGAGCACTGTGTCACCCCAAAACCAGGAATGGTAGTGCACACCTGTAATCCCAGTGCTGGGGAGACTGAGACAGTGGAATCACTATGAGTATGAGCTGCACAATGAGACCCTGTACCAAATAAATAAATAGGTTTAAAAAAATAACTGCGAGTGCCATCCAACAGAAAGAGGAGCTTGTAAGAACATTATAGTATGTGTTCATCCACCTTACTCACCAGATCTCTTACCATGTGGCTACTAGGTCTTTCTCAAAATCAAAATGGTAATGAAAGCTAAAGATTTTGAATCAACTAAGGGTGCTGAAGCAACCAGAAAGGCGCAACCAAAGATGTCTACTGTCTTAATTACTTTTCTCATTGCTAAGACAAAATATCCAATGTCTAAAGTTAAAGGAGAAAAGTTCATTGTAGCTGACAGTTTGTCGAGGTTTCAGTTCATAGTTGGTTGGCTCCAAGGCAGGATGGCACGGGTGCAAGGCAGGTGCATTGCAGAGCAGGTGGGCAGGCAGACAACAGCAGGCAGCAAGCAGCGAGTGAGCTCTCTGGCCCTCTTTCTATTCCTCATGTTTTATCCAGACTACCCTTAGAATGGGTTATTCACACCCAGTGTGGGAAACCCTTAATTCTTTCCAAAACTATGCCAAACAAAGAGTGGACTGAGTCAGTGATCACACACTAAGCCCAGCGTCACACACTGCTGCAGTCACCTCTGAAAAAGCCTCACCTATGACCTTAGGAGGCTTTGGAGGGATATCTCGATACATAACACTCATGAAGCAGGATTTCCAGAAATGCTCCAGAAAGTAGCAACAGTCATGGAGTAAGTGTGTCCAACTGGGAAAGGGGATGAATGACAATGTGTGTTTTATTGTAATTTTTAAAATTTAAACTTTAACTGTATTTTTAGATCCAGTTGCACATAAAGAAAGGAAAGTGTAAGGAATATGTATGACTACTACTTAAACATTTGCAATCACTAATATTTTGATGTACAATATGCCTTTCTGGCCAATTTCCACGTGTATGAAACACATTGTGCTTTTCACAGTACTTGTAATCCCTAGTCCCCAAGGTGAGTGTAGTTGGAGACACACTGTTTGGGAGGTGATTAACCCTTAAAAGAAGGTTTAGCAGGTGATGCTGTGATAGGACTGATGTCTTTATGAGAAAAGACATTAGCGAATGTCTCACTTCTATCCCTCCCACATGTTGGTGAGGATACAGGGAAGGGCAGCCACCTGCGAGCGAGGAAAGAGCTTCAGCAAAATGCATGGCATTTCCATCTCGGACTTCGCTTCTCAGCTTTGAGAACTGTGAGAAGTAAAAATCTGTTGTTTAAACCAACCAGTCTGTGGTATTCTGTTACAAGAGCCCGAACAAAACAATACACCTGTACATTAAATACATCTATATATTTTGGTGTTTTTCACTTAATAGTATAGTACCATGAGTATTGTTCATGCATGAATATGATATACATGTAGCAATATTAAGACTATTGTAATTCTTGGTTAGTGTAAATAATGCTGTGATCAATATCAATGGATATTTATCTTTTGGTTTAGCTATCATTCTTCAGAGCAGGAGTGCTCAATCAGAAAGAAAAAATACTTTCAAAGCCATTGATATATTAAAATATTCTCCAGAAAGACTGTATTAAGTTATAGTCTTACTGATTTTTTAAAGGTGCCTATTTTCAAGAAGTCACACCACCAGTAGGCATTACTATAAATGCTAGTTGTCAAATTGAAGGTAAAAAGGTATTTCAGTGCTATTTTAACTTGTATTTTTAATTACTATGTTATTGAATTATTCATATATGTTTGTTCTAGATTCTGTAGGGATAAAAAAGAAATAATTTCCTGCTTAAAATACATAACTACAACTATGAATATTTTTAAAATTAAAATTTTGCAGTATGTTAGACTTATTTTATGAGGCACACTTTACCACATAAAGAATACAACTAATCACCAATTCTGCAACCTCCAACAACGTTGATACAACATGACTGCTTTGCTTCTCATGATTTTTAAAACAACCTAAAAACATAGGATTTTTATAGGTGTTTTGAAAGGTGATATTTAAATCCAAATTGACTTAAAGCCCAATGATATTCCTTAATGCAGAACATTACAGAATGCCTCACATAAATGATATGCTAGTAGTATGATAATAAAATCTTCAAAATAAGTAAATTAATTTGTTAACCTAGCTATTGTTTTTCCAGCTACTTTTACTCTTCATCATGGTATGGAGTATTGTTCATGCAAAACATTAGAAGACTGAATGAATTAATAGAGGAATCATTTATTATTTTCTCATTTTACGTAAAAGCAAATAATATTGAATTGTATTCTAAACTTTTACCTTATTTTATTACCTTAGTTAAAGGCATAAAACCATAAAAAATTTGTATATGTTAATGGGTACTGTGTATATTCAATACATGTATACCTTGTTGCTCTGTTGAAATAAGAGTAAACATATTTATAGTCTCAAACATTTATCAGTTTTTTGGGGAGAAAATTTTCAAAATCCTTTCTTCTCACTTTTTGAATTATATATGACGTAACTGTTTTCTATAACCCTGAGACTCTGCCGCAATACCCTAGAGCTTCTTACTCTTTTTAACGGCAACTTAGTACAGACCATTTTAAATTAATGGCTACAATTCCATGCATTACTGCCCTCAATCTAATCTTCTCTTACATTTTCCTTATAGTGATACATTGCACTTTGCACCCCCGAGATCTCCTGAAATGTACGAGAAATTGAGTGGCCTTTCCAGATATCCTGCCAAAGTCTCATATAGTCATAGGTTGGGATTTTCACAAGTGGCTGGATCTAAAGTGTGTGACTCTGGGGTTGATTGTGAAGCAACGCTAGGCACAGGGGTGCTAGGATTAAGAGTGGGAGTTTCACCCACTCTGAGCAGCCTGGATAAGATATAAAGGATAGAAAGAGTTGTAATAGTCCCTTTCTTGTTTTGCCACCTTCTGCCCACAATGAGCTGTTTCTCTTCTGAAATAAAACTTCTAAAAACTGCAAGCTAAATAAACCATTCCTCCTTTAACTTTGGGCACCAGGCATTTTGTCCTAGCAATGAAAAATGTGACAAGACAAGTGGCTAATGGCTCAAGGGTGGTTCTTCCAATTCTTTAACTCAGGGACCAGTTCTGTGACTGAATTTCAAAACAAGTAAGAAAATTAGGTATAGTTCACACTTTCTCTAAGCCAGGTAGCGAATAAGCGACATCAAAATCTTCCTATTTGTTCTTTTCTTTAATCATCGACTTGCCATTGAAAATTTGTCATAATTTGGCCTTGGAAAATTCATTGTTTACTTTTTTGCACATATTGCCCCAGGAGGCTTTTTGATATTTATTTTCTTTGACTGAGAGTAACCTTGATTTACCTTCTACTTTTGTCCATTCCCAGTGAAAATACTTTTTTAATAAAAATAAGTGTCTGTACTGTGGCCATTTGTGAAGAAGCAATTGTAGCATGAAGAGATCTGTTATAACATTTCTCATATAGTTAAAAAAAGAGTGAAAAGAATTTTCTTCAAAAAATCCAGTACAAAAGTACTCCTACATGTACTAGGCTTTTGGATGCCTGGAATATTTTCATGAATGAAAGAACTTTTGGTTACTTTCATTATAGGAGAAATTCTTTTATGGAAAATTCAAACCAACAAAGGGAGCTTAGATTGTAATTCTAACATTTTTTAGCCGAGTTGACCAAACATGTGTTCTAAATTGATGTATTATGACTGAGATTTCAAAGACGGGCTAATGCTGCAGAGCTTCTGGAAACAAGCCTCTCCTTTATGTGTCTGTCTTTCTGGGAGTTCATGGATCATGAGAGGACATGGAATTTGAAACCCTCTGGTTATTCTTACAACAGCTATAGTTTACAGGGGGCTGCTCAGTGAAAACCAGTCGCTTCCCAAGAATCATCTCCAATAAATTATCCTCGTTGTTAGCTCAGAAGTGGAGGGCCCTTCTATTTCCTGAGCTGGTGGCCTTATCCAAAGATTGCACAAATTGTGAAAGGTTAATTGCTAATGGATAAACAATTCAACTCTAACAATTTTTATTGAATTTCTCCTTTGTCCGAGGCACAAGGACTGTAGTGTTGGCAGCTGCGGTGGCATTGGGAATGGAGGTGGAGGTGACGATATGTGTGTGTCTAGGAGGTGACAGAGAGTTAAAGAGAGAAATGACCTCATCCATGTCCTCAAGTGTGGTAAAAGCTACAAGGAGGACATTGCCCAGGTCTGCAGGAACAAAAAAGGCAACAGATATTCAACAAGATGGGGAGGAACTATAGATCACCTAAAAGGAGCAACGGTGTTCAGAGACCAAAACTAAACTCAGTGGAGAGGGTCAAGTAGAAAAGAATAGTTTCAAGAAGAAAAGAATTGTAGTTTACCAAAAAAGCATATTTAAGACAAATAAAAAATTAGTCAGCGAGGGAGTGGAGGATAAATGTGAAAGGGCAAAATTTGAACCAATCCAAGCATTCAATGAGACTTAACTCTCTTTAGGTTTCTATCTGTAATAATTCACCTACATAGAGAATATCTGTCCCATCACTAGAAAATCAGATCTGTGGAGAGGTTGATAATGTCTGGTTTGTTCATTGTCTGCCTTCCCATGTCACACACAAAGCACCTGACACCAGTCAGCACACAAAAGTAGGTAAACACACGCAATGGTTGACTTATAGACCAGAGAGGACATCTGGGTTCAGGAGGCAGGTGTAGGAAGAAATGATTACCCAAACATGTCAGGTAGTGGAATAGTGAACAGTATGAGTGGCAAGAAATGTGTGGGGTTAGAAGACATTCAGGAACAATGTTGCTCTTCCCCTGGAATTGTCACCTAGGATCCAACCCCAAACTGAAACTGAAGAGGAATCGCTTACAGGACTCACCCTCCCTTGTTGGGTTTGCTTTCCACTTTCAGTTATCCTCTACCAAATGTAAGCCAACATTTTAAATGGAAAATTCCAGAAGTAAACACAACTCATGAGTTTAAAATCATACACTATTCTGATTAGTGTAATAAAATCCTACACCATCCAACTCTATCCTGCTCAGAGGCTAAATCATCCTTGTCTAGTGTATCCAATGTAGTTACTGCCCAACTATTTTTTTTGTGGCCATCCCAGTTACCAGATTGGTGTTGCAGTGCTTATGTTCAAGGAAGCTTTATTTTATACAATCATGTCTCAAAAGCAAAAAAAAAAAAAAAAAAAAAAAAAAAAAGCGCTTATGCTGGTGACTCAGATATGCCAAATACAAGTCAAAGATTTCTTTAAGTGGCTGGTGGAAATGTAATAAGATATATTGAGAGACATTCACAAAACTTTTTTTTTTTTTTTGAAGCAGACAGAACATTTATTCATGAACTTGTTGGGGGGTGGCACAGTGGAGGCCTTCAGGAGTGCAGGGCTCGCCACTTGTCCAGGGGACTGCGATTTGGGATGTATTTCACCCCACAGCGGTCAGGGATGAGGCGCTTCTCCGCCATCATGTCTTCAAACTCATCCGCATTGAACTTGGTGAAGCCCCACTTCTTGGAGATGTGGATCTTTTGACGGCCAGGGAACTTAAACTTGGCCCTGCGTAGGGCCTCTATCACATGTTCCTTGTTCTGCAGCTTGGTGCGTATAGACATGATGACCTGTCCAATGTGAACCCTGGCCACTGTGCCCTGGGGCTTCCCAAAAGCACCCCGCATGCCAGTCTGGAGCCTGTCAGCCCCGGCACAGGACAACATCTTGTTGATGCGGATGACATGGAAAGGGTGGAGCTGCACCCGGATATGGAAGCCATCTTTGCCACAGCTTTTTACCATGTACTTGTTGGCACAAATCCGGGCGGCTTCCAGGGCTTCCGAGGAGAGCTGCTCATACTCATCAGATACCATGTGGCCACAGAGCGGGAACTCATCCACTTTTGCTTCCTTCCGCCCCAAGTCGAAGATGCGGATCTTGGCATCAGGGACACCTTGGCAGAAGCAGGACTTTGGGTACGGCTTGTTCTTACAATACCGGTGGCACCAGGTGGGATGACGTCCCATGGCGACACCAAAGATCTTCGAAGGCGCACCGAAGGAAAAGAGCCACAAAACTTTTATCACTATAAATTATCTTGAATTTTCCAGGCAGCTACTTGTGCCGCTGAGCTATATCCCTGCAGTTATAATCACTGACATCTTGTTTTTCCCAATTTGCAAGTTTAACTTTATTGTGTGTATGTACAGGAAGAATGTGATTTATTGGTTTTAAGGATTCAGCGGGGATCTCAGCATGTGTACCCTATAGATGAGGGAGGGGACTAATGTACCTTGCATTATAAAGAGATCAGAAAAAGATGAGAAATATAGGTTCTGGTTTCCCCAGAACCTATGAAGGGCATAATAAACTGAAGGTTAATCTAATTTGCTCTACCACCATAGTGGAAGGGAGTTTCAAGGAAGAGCTAGAGTTGTAAGTCATCAGCTCAAAAGGGAGTATTGCATGAGTTTTCTTTTTTCTTTCTTCCTTTCTAACACCCTCAACCACTCTGCCAGGTTAGGGCTTCAAGAGAATTGCGTGAAGAGACCAAGACTGTCTGCAAGGAGAAGAGAACACTTTCCATTCTCCTGTTAAACACAGACTTGTGCCATGAAAACAGAGGAGTGGTAGAGTGAAGAGAGTGGTCTAAAGACAAGGGGCTTTCTTTGCTCCTGGTGCTGGGCTCTCCCTAGAGCTAAAACATGCCACAGAGAGTGTTTGAGCTTATATCAAGAATGACAGGACCACAGTACCAAGGGTAGTGTGATGCATTCCTAGAGACAAAATGAGGGCATCTTAGTTACGTTTTCTCATTGCTGTGACAAAATACCCCACACCCAAAGTTAAAGGAGGAAAGATTTAGCCCACAGTATGTGGAGGTTTCAGTTCATAGTTGGCTGGCTCCAAGGCAGGGTGGCATAGTAGAGGGGCATCAGAGAAC
This sequence comes from Ctenomys sociabilis, assembly GCA_004027165.1. Lineage (NCBI taxonomy): Eukaryota > Metazoa > Chordata > Mammalia > Rodentia > Ctenomyidae > Ctenomys > Ctenomys sociabilis. The sequence continues at coordinate 2,785 of PVKA01047244.1, read as the reverse complement.
AGACACTTCATGGCAGGCAGTGGGCAGAAAAGCAGAAGGCAGCAAGCAGCAAAGTGAGGGAACAGCAAGCAAGAGACTGCAGCAACCTTCTTTCTGTCCCTTACACTCTATCCAGGCTATAGACCCATGGGGCAGGTGGCTTTCACACCAAGGGTCGGCCTTCCCATTAGCTTTACTCAGAACTATGCCAGACCATACAGTAATCACACATTCTTAAGCCCAGCATCACACTCGAGATCCAGCCACCTCTGAAAAGCCCACCTGTGACCAATTGCATGAAGCTTTGAGGGGACATCTAGACACAGCTGTAACATAGAGGATTGAAAGAGATGAGCCAGGTGGGTTTTGAAGGAGGTCACTACACAAGGGGAGCCACATTCCTGCAGGGACATCCAAAGGGGACCAGGAACACCCCATCCCATGGGAGACACAGCACATGGATCCTTGCCACCCAGGGAGCCCCTGGCCAATCTTTCTTGCCCTGAGAAGTAGTCAGCCTTGACAGTACCATGGCTATAGACAGATTAAAAAGGGACTCATTCCTTTCCAGTGTCCTCCTCCCTGGGCCAACTCATGCAATGAGGCAAGACAGAGAAGAAAGCACACCTTATTAAAGCCAGGCTGGTGTAGAGAGGGAGGAAGAGATGAGCCTTATACTAGATGTGAGATTAAAATTTTCAATTGGAATGAACTTTTCTTTTTAATTGAAAGGGACCATTGAAGACATAGTTACAGAATGGTAACAAAGAAGAGCTTGGCAGATCCTCAAAGACTAAGGATGCATTGATGCTTCTGCTGTTGATACCAGAGAACTCCTCTGTAATTAGTTACACATATAGGTGTAATCATGGTCTTTCTCCATGGAGTATCAGTGTGGCTCTCGGCCAGGAGGGTTAGAGAAGTGTTGTTATTCTAATGCTTGCAAGAAATCTTATCTTCCACTGTTCTGATTCTGCTTTGCCTATTTAACACATCCATGTTTCAATGAATAAATACTGAATACATCCTACTAATTCTGGTCCTGTTCTAGGAACTGGATCTATGAAGGTGAATAAAACAGCTATGGATTTCATCTCAAATCCCCTGTAAAAGGTGCTGCTCTGGCTGTCTCCTGGAGTAGGAGATTGTATACTAATTGCATTGAGTTTTTCCCCCTCAGTGTTTGCTATGATGCAAAGTCAGGACTTAGTTTTTTTTTATTTTATATTATAGTCATTGGAGTATTTTCAAGACTTTTTTGAATCCCTCTGCACAGCTATATAGCAATGACGGGCAAGAGTAGAGCTTGGCAAACATTTCCTATAAAAAGCCAAATACTTCAGGCCTTATAGGTCATACAGTTTCTGTGACAGCTGCTCACCCTGCTTGTACAGCTTGTGAATGACCAGTGACTATAAGTAAATACATGAGTACACCTATGGTCCATTGGAGCTTTACTCATGGACACAGAAGTGCAAATGTCACATGATTTTTCTGTGTTGTGAGATTTTATTTTTCTTTGAATTTATCTTCAATCCTTAAAATATGCAAACAAGTTTTGTCCTGTGGTCTGTAAAGCACAGGTGGATGGTCAGATTTGACTCACAATAATCTACTGACCTCTTGGCTAGAGATATGACTATGTGCAAATTTATTCTGCAAATGCATTTGCAAATGTGTCCTGCAGAGTTCCAACTTCCTGTTAGATTGTGAGTTTCGCTTGTTATCAGTGGTGTGGGGCCTGTGATGAGAATGGACTAATACCTCAGTAGGCTTTAGGCTTTACATATAGTATGGGATGAACATGATTTGGAAAACTCCTTCCTTTCCCTCATAAGTTCCTCCTCAGTGGAGTATCTCTAAAGTCACCGAGTTACCACTTGGGTTAAAGATGTTTTGCCTTGCCTTCCCCTGATGGGCACCGAAGCGTTCCCCGTAATGAGCCGTGTTCGTTTCCATCTTGGGGCTCAGCTTATGCAGTCTGCTGGATGTCCTTGCACAATGCCTGCCTTTCCCTCAGCAAGCAACTCCTCTGGGTGTCCTCATCTATTCAAAAGCCAGTTTTTCAGGGAAGCATCAGAATATAATGATTTTTGTAGTAGAGTTTGTTGGAAACTTAATCCCCAGTCAAGGGAGTTGAATGGTGGGATTATTAAATGACTAAAATTAGTGCTACTGTTGCAGGAGTGAGTTCCTGATAAAAGGCCATCTCTGGCTCTCTTCATCTTGATGTCCCCCCTCTTGTTCTCTTGCCCTTCTTTCTTCTTCAATCTAGTGACACAGCATGGTGACCTCACCCGATGACGCTAACTTGGTATTGGACTTCTTCGATTTTCAAGCTGTGAAAAATGTTTTTTTTTTTTTATAGAAGTTAGTCATTCTCAGGTGTAGACAAAGGAAGGGGTATAGAAAGAAAAAATCATGATGTGTGTGTATAGACAGTACAGTTGGGATAGATAATGCTGTGCTTCTACATAATCCTATGAGAGGCAAGATTTGCACTAATGGTAGTTGGACAGAATATTATGTCGGCTTCTAGTACTATAGACAACTACTAGGAAAATAATTATTGAATTTTTGATATAATTCAGGTATAAAAAATAAGATAAGTAAACAGCTACACTCTTAATTTACTGATAAGAGACATCTGCTATAATAATGTCTGTAAGTATAATATCATGTATGCACCTTGTACGATACCAAAACAGTATGAAAACAGTTTGCAATGTATTAATTTATCCAATCTGTCTTGTTAAGGTGTCTTAAAACCATCTGATTCATATTTGTACTTCAATAAAATAAAAAT
>PVKA01047243.1:0-14426 GCA_004027165.1 Ctenomys sociabilis | reverse complement strand
TTTTTTCTTTCCTCCATCCCAGTTATTCTTTCCTTTTTAGGAAGTTTCTTTCCCTTTCATAATGTATATATGCTATGGTTTGTTATAGTTATACACAATGATTATTTAAAAATAAAAATCTCTCATCTACATTTTAAATAACTTTAATCCATACAAATAAATTTATTGTCATAAATTAAAGGAGATATTTCTTATGCTAGTAAGAATAATGGCTTTCCACAGATATCCACCTTATAATCCTTAGAATGTATAAAGAAATCTTTGAAAAAATATACTCATAAGTGAAATAAACCAGACACACATGTGTAAATATCGTATAGTCTCCCTAGTATAACAAGCGAAAAGCAGAAATACAAAAGGAAACGTACAACAAGTAAAATCAATTGAGTCAGATAAGGCAAAGTGAATGGCATATGCTGCAGGATAGTAATCAGCTTTTCTTATGGATGGTTAACAACCTAAGTTCACAAGTCAGAGCTGGAGAAATAGAAGAGCCACAAGGCCAGCCAACATTTTGGCCCTAGCCTTTCAAGGTCAGCGGAGACTCAGGACATAGGAGAACCTGTAATGCAACATCATGAAACTCAGGTGAGCTCCAAATTTTCTGAACAAGGAGATTATGGAGCCACAGAGGAAAAGATTGAAGTTCTATAGTGTGCCTGGGGAGAGTCACATGAAGAGAAACTTTCTCTCAAGCTCTCACAGAGAGCAAACTGAAAAAATAAATAAGATTAAGGCCTTTGAGCTGGGAGGATTGTCTTGTACCAAATGCTTCCTTCCAGTCCTGCCACTGAAGTCTTTAAAAGTAGATGAAGCTAAGACAGAAAGGATCCCACAGCATTCCATAGGAATCCCACGTAATTCCATAAAGTTCTTTCTTTCTTTCTTTCTTTCTTTCTTTCTTTCTTTCTTTCTTTCTTTCTTTCTTTCTTTCTTTCTTTCTTTCTTTCTTTCTTTCTTTCTTTCTTTCTTTCTTTATGTTTTTGGTACAGGGTCTCACTACACAGCTTGGACTCTTGTAGTTGATCCTCCTGTTTTCAGCCTCCCCATCGCAAGGATGACAGATGTGCGCCACCACGCCCAGACTCATTCACTGGCTTAGTGTGCCCCAGGGGTGGGGGCAGCACCGCACAATAATTGATAAAGACTTTACCCACCATGGCTGGCATTAATGATGAAAAAAAATGTATTGAATTAAAGAGTACTGTGGCACTTAGAAGTTCTCCCCCCGCCGTCTTTTAGGGAAGTGTCTACAGGATGTTTAGAGTCTCACTATTAGATCAGACTTGTAGTGACCCACCTGTTTACAGCCTCCCAAGAGCTGGGATTACAAGTGTGTACCACCATGCCAGTCTCAATTGCTATCTCAGCTCGCTGCAGGAGCAGGGCCGGTACTGCAGGCCTGGGGATCAAACCCCTGGTCCCTGTGCCTGCTTGCAGGTGCTTTAATCTGCCGAGCTATTTGGCCAGCTCTAGGAGTTCTTGAAAGAAACAGGGACCCTCATCCCAGAATCATAAAGGAGTGCAGTGTACGGAGAAGATGAATATGAAAAAAGTAAATTCTGTACCAGAGCCTCCTGGAAGGTTCACAACTTGCTGACTTCCTTGATTTTCACCATGTACGTTTAGAGCTAATACTTATGTGTAGTGTGCTGATACACAGAAAATGATAAACTAAGATTTCTTCTGGTACCCTTAAATTCCTGTACTACTCTCCCACCCCTAGACCTCCAGAAAGTGGCAAGATGAACCACCCCAAGATGTAGGAGTCTGTTCAGGGGAGTTTCACACAAAAAGGAAAAGAAACTGAAAAACCTATCCTTTTCAGGTGTTTAAAGGACTGCAAAAAGGAGAAGGAACTGCGGCTGGGAGGGAGCAAGAGTCACAAGACTGGAACAGCAATTTTCCGAAGAGGTGATGTCATGAGAATATCCTTTTACTTTTTAAAAGAGAAGTGTGATGTTCTCATAAATCACATACATTCAAATAGAATATTATCAATTTAGGTTTTAAAATATGAAGTTCACAGGAGCGTAACATGTTTTTTCCTTGCTTTATTGTGGTTTATCTGTGCCTGCTCAAATAAATGAGAGTCCGCAGTGGTGTCATTGAAAGTAAAAAGTGAGCCTCCCTCCCTCCCTGCCTTCCTCCCTCCCTCTCTCCTGCCTCACTTCTTTCCCTCCTTCTTTCTCCCAGATATGACCACAAAATTACTAAAACCAATAAAAAGGACTTGGGCTTAGCCAAGTATTGATTCTTTTTCTCATTGTTAATGTCATCTTCTACCCATCTGCCACTCTCAGCTTCTTTTTCTTTTCTGATAAAAATTCAGTATTTTCTTCTAAACTTGCTTGTTCATCTATTGTACTTATTTGCTAAATGACATTTGATGGTATTTTCTCTCTACAATGGCAACACAGTGGCAAGTAACACATATTTTTACCTGTAGAGTGTGCATCTTACTGTGAAAATATCTACTAAAGTAACACATAAAAACATCATGGACATTTTGACAGATACTATTCTACCAGTTTAGTGCAGCACTTTTTATATTATGCATAGCCTAGTTTTCCCACAACTAAGAGTTTCTAAAAAGTGCAATATCTAATAAGCAAATTGTGTCACCAGAGGGTTGCCCTCCCGCTCGCTGTAGTATGACTCCTGAAAGAACTCGCAGGAGCAGCTCATTTTCTTTAAAAGACGAGAAAAAGACAAATGGGCATCACTCCATCTGCACATGGCTTTGTTCAAGTAAAAGATCCATAGTTACTTTGACTTATTCCATTAAATTTGAGATTGGTGGTAAATGCTCACACATCTGTCTAGAATTCGAACTTAAATTTGGAAAAATAAAACCAGGATTATGTATATTATATACATATGCATTTTCTACTCAGTATTTTCAAATTTTAACTTGTATAAAAGTAAAAGCAATCATTTTCAAAAAGTACATAAACAAAATTATTGCAGTTCAGTAAGTTAACAAATGCCTATGCATTTGATATTCATTCAGAAGTAACGTACCAACCGAGCACCGTAGTTAAAATCTTTTCTGATGTGAAATATATATAAAGGTCCTACACTCTGTGACACATGGACAGAGAGAAATACAAAGCATGTGAAACAATCAACAACAGAGAAATAGTCTTAAAACTGACTAGTGAAGCTATGCTTTTTTTTTTTTGAATATCTACTCCCTCTTGTGACAAAATGATGGTATGACGTGACTTAGATGATTTTAAAACAATTTACCATTTTCATTTAAAATATTGTAAGTTTAAGATTATAGAATACCTATCAAAGTATTATGAAGAGAATGATCAGAGTGTATATTTCAAGCACAACTTTAATGTTCACACTATCATATAGACTTTCTGGGTTAAGTAGGATTTTTAAAAAAAAATTTATGTCCTTGAATAATTTCATTTGACAGATATTTGAACATTCTAAAAAGGCAGCTAAAATTATATTTAAAGGCATTTAAAATAGTTGAACACATTAGTCCATAAATTTTTGCATGCTCCATTAAAAGAAAATGAAAAGAAACATCCTTATATGTAACACTAGCATAAAAAACTAAAATTATGAGCACTTTGTACAATTCAGTACTCTCCTTCCAAACTTCATGCCTCTTGACTCTGTTCCAGAGGTGGTTACAGACTGAAGACTGACTTAATCATTTTTTGCCTTTCTCTTTATAATCTACACATTTTCTTAAAATTTTTGTTCTAGAGTTTAGATAGTACTAGAATTGTACCTACAATGAACCTTGTATTATTTATGCTACATTTAATAAGTAAATATCATTAGTAGTACCAATGCACTACTATTGATAGCTATGTTAAATGTATTTATATATTAAATCTTCAAAAAAATTAAAATTATTTATTTATATATTTCGTACAGGGTCTTACTATGTAGCTCAGACTCATAATGATCCTCTTGTCTCAGCCTCCCCAGCCCTAGGAGTACAAGTGTGCACCACCACATCCGGGCTTCCAGGGCTGGCACAGCATGCAGTACTGGTGATCAAACTCAAGTTCTTGAGCTTGCCAAATAGGCACTTACACCATCGAACTTTCTCCTCAGCCCATATAATAAATATTATATGTGAAATTTCCTAAGAGAATAGAACTCACTACAAACAACCCACATAAAATTATGAGACCATACATATGTTAATAAATCGATGGTGACGTCATTTAAAAAAGGTATACACATATCAAAACATGTTATGCACTCTAAATATGAACAAGCTTTATTTGTCAATCACACCTCAGTAAAGCTGGATAAAAAATAATCAAATGCAAATGTCTCTCTCAGCAGATATGTACTTTGAAACCTGCACACATGGCCAGGAATAGGTACGATTGCTTTCTCTTCACTGTTGTATACAAATCTTACATGAATGTACAGCAGTTTGCTTATCCATTCTATTGTGGAAGAACAATTGAGGGAGTCTCTCTTTTGGTTGATTTCAGTGAATAAGTAGCTGGAAATTTAATGTTCTTATAGATGTCTTGGGTGTTCATTTAAGGGTATCTGTACAACATATTTTCAGAAACAACTTTCAGCTATGCATAATATTGTCATATACAGACGGCCACACTACTCTCCATGATTGTACCCCTTTACATACACAATGTGTAGTGTATGCCACCTCTGTTATTTTAGATTTATGCCAGCCCTGGTCTTGTGGAACTTTAAGCTTTGCCAGTCTTGTGGATTGGTAAGCATACCTCCCTTTTCTTTTTTCTTTTTTGTATTTTTTTTAAGGAAGGATCTAGAGGGTGTTCAGGGTCTCACTCCTAGATTGGACTTGCAATGATCAGCCTGTTTACAACCTCCCAAGTGCTGGGATTATAGGCAGGTGCCACCATGCCAAGGCTCAGTTGCTGTCTCAGTGCACCCCAGAGGCGGGGCCAGCATGGCCCTGTGCTTTTGGAGGTGCTTTAATTGGCTGAGCTATTTGGCTGGGCCTCTCCTTTTGCTTTCAATTGACTTTTGCTGGATTTCAATGAAGTTTCTCAGCTTTTTGGTTGTTTATTAGCCACTCAGATCTCTTTGTTTTGGAAATTTCTGTTTCAGTCTATTGTTGTTTGATTTGCTGATTCTTTAAATATTGATTTGTGGGAGGACTTAAAGCACCATGAATGTTAGATTTGGTCAGTTATGAGTATATCCAACTTTCTTCTCCCTTTTATGATTAGTCTTTGCTGTATCTTTTATGAAAATCTTTAATATTGTTTTAATATTTAATCAATATTTTTTCACTTCTATCATAATAATAGATCCAGCTCATCATGTTTCATTGAAAATCCTATTGAAGTTGTGACTGGAAGTTTATTGAGTCTAGTGGGCGCATCAAGTTGGAGAGAATCAAAGTCTTTGTGATACTGAGTCTTACTGTCCCAAATTGTGTGTTGTTTATTGTTTAGCCAATATCACTTAAGAGTGTGTATTGTTGGTATTTTTTCATGGTGGCCCTTACTTGAATATAAAAATGTTTCGTTTATTTTAAAATAATTTTATTATTAATTACTTATGATTTTACTTATGAATGGACATTTACTTTAATTGAATACTTTTTAATGTGTCTGTTTAAAATGTATTTGGTACCAGGTCTCACTACAGAGCTCAGATTTGTAGTGATCCTCCTGTTTTCAGCCACCCCAGGACTGGGGTTAGATGTATGCACCATCAGGCAAGGTCTTCTAATGGGTCTTTTAAGGTGATGTAGTTTCGTGGATTTGTTTATTCTATGAGCTGATTTTCTAAACTAACCCACACTTATATGGTATTTATGTGGTAAACCCAACATGATAAAGGTGCACTGACATTTTCTTTTAATGTATTTAATACAGGGTCTACAGGGTCTCACTACACAGATCAGACTCATAGTGATTTTAGCCTCCCAAGTGTTGGGATTACAGGGGTGCACCACCACACTCAGTCTTGTGCATTGACTCCTAATACATTATTAGAATTGTTTTTCTTTTTTTTTTGTATTTGTGTCTATTATGGAGATTTTCATGCAATTTTCTTTTGTTCTTTCCTTATATGGTTCTGGTGTCTAGATGTACTCTTATTGAATGAGTTGAGGATTATTGCATCGTCTTTTTTGGTCTTTTGTTATTTATTTAATTACATCATGGTTCAAGAACATGTCCTTTATAAAAACCAGGCTTCTGACATTTGCCAGGCTTGTTTGGCAGACTAGTGTATCATTAAATTCATGTGTAAATGTTAATTCAGTGGTATTCAACACTCACCCTGAAACAGTTGGATACAACTTTTAACCTAACCCACTTGTGAGCTCTAAGAAAGTAAATTTGGAAACAGGGCATGGAGCCAGTTCCCTAAAAACAATAGTCTGACCTAGTACTACATTTTAAAAGGACAGTAAAATGCTACCTCCCCCGAAGTAAGGCAAGCATTTTCTTCAATATCTGTGCAAAAAAGGGGAGAGAAGTAGCTGACAGAAGATGTGCCTTAAATAGTTCAGTGGTTTACATGAGTGAAACAGAGACAAATCATAGTACAAACATATATGAGGAGAACACCAGGCTCTTAGATGTCCTTTGATAATCTCACTTTTATGTTGTCTCCTTCCTCGTTGGACAGAACTCACTTATGTCACCAGGGTATTTCAAGAAGAAATGACACTGTATGAAGTGTGGGAATAGACTGCAGCTTCTGCCTTGCTTTGCGCATGTGCTGGCCACCATTTTCTCATTGTCCTATGGAAAGGCTAAGAGCTAAGGGCTTCAGTCAGCAGCCAGCAGGGAAGTGCCGGCCAAGGGAGAAGCCTATTTTGGAAGTGGGTATGCTGACCCCAGTATTGCTTTAGATGACTGCAGCCCTGAGCAACAACTTCACTGCAGTCTGGGAGAGATCCTGACCCAGAAGCGGTCAGGAAAGTTTTTATTATTGTATTAGAAACTTCTCAATTTCTGGAAACGTGTGGCATAGCAATTTATATCTAACATACTGAGATTCATGAGTGAGGAGATTTCACCCAAATTGGCATTATCAGAAAAAACACAGGGAGCATGTAACAGTGAAACAGACGGTCACCCATGAATACTGCAGTCTTGGTTACCATAATTTAAGATTAAAGTATAGAATTAGTGCCAGCCCTGCCCCCAGGGCACACTGAGAGTGCAATTGAGACTGGGCGAGGTGGTGTGTGACCGTAATCCAGCTCTTGGGAGGCTGTAAACAGGAGAATCAGTATAAATCCGATCTAGTAGTGAGACCTTGAATACCCTGTAGACCCTTCCTTAAAATACCAAAAAAAAAAAAAAAAGCATAGAATTAGACTATGCTGGTATGTGACTCCAAGAGTTAAAAGGATGTTCTGTGAAGATGAGTGAAAAACACCCATCAAGACTCTCTGTAGGATAAGAATGAAATAATCCTAGTCCACAGAATTCTGTTTAAACTGCAAATGCACAAGGAGGCTTTGAGATGAAAATTGCAGAATATTATGATGATAGAGCACATTACATCTGAAGGATGATATGGATTTACACAGCTAATACATAAAGCCACTTTTTTCTTCAGTTCTCATTCAGAAATACTATAGAAATATGATAGAGGTGATCATGTAAGATTCCCTGTGTCTTTTGCTTTGCTTAGGGTAAGCAGTCTGGAGCTCTGGCAAGGGAGACTTGGGGAGACATCTGGATAATTTTCTACCCCACCCCTTTGTAAGATCCCTTTCATAGAGCCATACTTCTGACAGATTCAGGGCTTTCCTCAAAACATCTGCTCTCTGTGACTTTGCCTGCCCAGGTGAGGGTCCGAGGTACATGTGCTATTCATTATGGCTGAGCTATGCACAGACTTTTGTAAATAGCATTCTTGCTAGAATAAGTCACTTTCAATCTGTGCATTTCTTTCTTCCTTCCTTCCTTCCTTCCTTCCTTCCTTCCTTCCTTCCTTCCTTCCTTCCTTCCTTCCTTCCTTCCTTTCTTTCTTTCTTTCTTTCTTTCTTTCTTTCTTTCTTTCTTTCTTTCTTTCTTTCAACATATTTAGTACAGAGTCTAAAAAAAAAGAGTTTCAATTTTTTAACACAGCTTGGACTCTTAGTGATTCTCCTGTTTCAGCCTCCCATGCTCCAGGACTATAGGCACAAGCCACTAAGTCCAGTCTCAAGCTCCCTCAGCGTGCTTCTGTGGCAGGGCTGGCACGGCATGCAGGGGATCAAATCCCGGCCACTGCACCCTGCCTCAGCAGAAATCTGCCCATTTCAAAGGTGCCAATGGTCTCCCATTTCATCTCTGGCTGACACAGTAACATAATGTACTCTGCTGACTTCAAAATATTGAAGGAAGAGTTAAAGCAGCCACAGTATGGAAAATGTTTAACAGTAACTGAGTTTGAATATAGAGCACTATTATTTGTACTCAGAAAATACTTTCAGTATTGAGTTAAGTGATGAGGGATGCCATTCTTTAGAAAAAACAATAGTCCAATCATCAGTGTTTTCTAATATTGAAGGGTCATTCAGAGATAGATGGTAGTGTTCAAGTAGTTAATCCTGTCTTTATACCTGCTTCCTTTTACTTGTGTAAATAGAATAGACATTCATTAACTTCAAATATTAAGCTAGTGAACTCAACCAAGGAAGGTATTTCAGACTTCAAAGCATAGTTGGGTTCATTCTGCCCTGAGGATTAAAATAATTTGCACACATCTCTGAAAATAAAGCAAGTGTCATGTTCAAAAGACAAATTATGTTAATATAGAGTAAGAAACAATATGTGGGCCTTTGATTCATTTTAGTATGATCTGGTGTAAAGTGTGCCCTGGTTAGCTTTCATGTTTGTTTTGTTTCCCTGGCTACTCATCTTGTTTCCATCTCTTGTTGGCCCTTTATTTATTTTAAAAAAACTGTATCAGTTATTCAATTAGGCTCTTGGTAAGAAATTTGGAACACTAAGTTATGAGGATAAATTTCACTTGTCAGAGCAAAAATGGATTGCAGGTAGCACCACAGCTGAGGAACAGCTCTGATTTTGTGCTAAAATCTGTGAATCTACCACTTTCTGATCCACCTTGTGCTGCTCTGAAATCTGGTATCTTTCTTTCTCCATGTCAAAGGTCTCTCCCTCCTGGTGTCTGGGTTTCCGCAGCTTCTTCTTCTGAAAGTAAGCATCAATGAGGTGTTTGGGAATTTTCACTTTGCTGTTACAATTTTTGAAGAGATGGCAACAACAAGTTTTTGTTCTTTGTAGAAGAACATGATTAAGGCTAAGAGGCCCAGTCACAGGTGGCAAGCCACTGGCCAACTGCTTCAGGAAGACCACTCTCTTGCTTCTGTGACACCTGGTGAAAATGATCAAGATGGTGCCGGGAGTGATGCTAGCTTGAAGTTTCCTCACATGCTGGCTGAAGGGTTTCTTGCCTTGGTTGAAGAGCTTTCAGGGCACGTGGTCAATAGGGTAGTTTCTAGGCATTTTTCAAAGCTTAATTATCTATGTACCTCCATTCTTGTCCCTTCTGACTCGTTTTGTGATCGTAGCAAGAACTTTCTCTATTTTCTTCTTAACCTTTGATTTAGCAGCTGCGTACTTTCTCTTGTACAAAGCCTTTCTGGAATACATAGTGGACAGGGAGTATCTACCAATTCCTCTAACCAGGACAGGATTTGGGCTGCAATAGGGCTGCTCCATCTTGGAATTTTTTGCCTTTCACCTTACCCTTTTACCAGTATCACTAGAACATCCTTCTTGGCTTTAGATTTCTTCTCTTTAGCATCTGGCTTCTCAGATTTTTTCACCCACCAACTTATAAGATTGGTGGGCCTTTTTTTAAAAAAAGAAGATGCAAAATTTTTCTTTCCTAAATATTTTGCAAAGGGCTGGGAAGTAAAATTACATACATAATTCTGTCTATTTCTTTAATGTCTAATTTATTTAATTTTGTACTCAGAGGCTGATAATGTATTACTGTAAAGAAAGACTTTACATTATTTAAAAAGACCTGGTAAATATTTCCTTTTTTATTTTATGGAGGTTTCCTGGCTATTCTACCTTTTACTTCTTTGAAAGTACAATACGATTAATTCACTTAGCTCTCAAAAACTCAATAGATTTTTTTAATTGAAATTGTGTTAATTTGTAATTTAACTCAGGAAGTTGACAACATTGTGTTTTTAGACTTTTGACTTAAGAAAAGTATGTCCTTGCATAGTGCATGTTCCATTTTTTTCTATCTAGTTTTTGTATTTTATCATTATTTTCCTAGTTTAGCTTATAGGTCATTATTTGTTAGCTTTATTTATTTATTTATTTATTTATTGCAGTACTGGGGATTGAACTCAGGACTCTGTGCTTGCAGGGAAGCACTTATTATACTGAGGTATCTCTCTGGCCCTGCTTGTTGGCTTTATGTCTACATATTTTACTTTCTGTTTTTCTTCCTCCCTTTTTGTTTGGTAGTGCTGGGCATGGAAACTTTAACTTTCAGATGTTAAATGAGTACTGTATCCTTGTTTTGTAAATATAGTTTTGTTTTATTCAGATTGCCTGATTTATATCTGTAAGTAGAAGAGCTATATTAACTTGTTCATGCTTGTTCTTGCCACTATTTCTATCAAAAAAATTTCTTTTAGTAATTATAGTACTTATTCTTGTAGTTTCCTAAGGCCTTTTTTTTTTTTTTTTTTTTTTGGCAGAACTGGGAATTGAATTCAGGTTCTTGCGCTTGCCAGGGAAGTGCTTATTCCACTCAGCCATCTCCCTGGCCCTCTCAAGTCATTTTTGAGGAAACATAGGGTTACAGTTTTAATTTTTCTCTTCTAATTCTATAACTCTGAATATTTTCTCTTGAATAAAGGAATTTTTCAGTTATAGTAGAAATAATAGGCATTTTCTTGTTCTTTAATTTAATAAAGCTTCTATTATAATTGCCATAAACAAGATATTTATTGAGGTACACACATACATATTGTAAGGAAGTATCTATAAATTCCTACAATACTATTTTTCATATTTTAATTTCTTTAAGTTTTGATTACTATTTTTCTATCATCTAAATATATAACCATAGAATTTTAAATCATTGATCTATTAATATGAGTAGTTATATGAGAGAAATCTTGAATATTTAATCACTTGTTTCTGGAATATATCCCACTTGGTCAAGATTTATTATGTGTTAGAAATGCTAAATTTTCTTTACTAGGATCTATCTATGATTTTTATATTGATATTTACCTGAGAGAAATCTGAATTTTCATTTTAAAATATAATGTTTATGATTTGAGACTCAAAGGTATACCTGTCTTAAATAAATTTAAGGGCTTTGTGATTGTGCTCTGAGAAGGTAAATTAATTTTAGTATTATCTGCTACCTTAAGACTTGATAAAATTCCCTGGTGAAAATTTCTGGACATAGTACTTTTTATTAGACAGCTACTTTACAATTTAGAAATCATAGCTGGACTGTGTTGGAGGTCAGTGTTTACAGGTTGTGTGTATGTATTTCAAAACTTATCCATTGTTGTTATTTTTCAACTAATGTATACAGAATTAAACAAATAGTTTCTTATTCTTTTTGAAAGTTTTTTCTACTTTACAGTTCCTATTTTGGTTATATTTGTATTATACTTTTATAGGATAATCTATTATCCAGTTTTTTTTTCTTAGTATGGAATTCATTAAATTAAATCTGTCATCTCTTCATTTCTTCTTCTTTTCTTTTTCATGTTTCCCAGTTAATGGCCAAAAAGCAATATAAAAATTCATTCTCAAATTTTCATGCTCTACCCCTCAACATCTGATAATTGTGTTACACTTATATTGTCAATGACTCCAGCATGGAGCTGAGTGTCACATATTAATCACATTATTTTTTTACTTAAAACAATCACAGGGGCTGGAAAGACAGCTCAGTAGAATAAGTACTTTCCTGGAAAGCGCAAGGGCCTGAGTTTAATTCTTGATTCTGCCAAAATAAATAAATAAATATAAAACAATGACTTCCTTTCTTTTTTCAGAGACAGGGTCTGTCTCCCTATATGGCTCAGGCTGGCCTTGAACTGACTTTGTAGCCCAGGCCAGTCAAGAACTAGCAACAATCCTCCTGCCTCAGCCTTCCGAGTGCTGGGGTTATAGGCATGCATTACCACTCCTGACACTTCTCTTTAGTTTTAAAGGCAATGCTTACAACTAATTCTTATTGCTAACTCTCTGATTGCTTTGGCTGCCAGAGGAAGGGGATCAAGATGGAAGGAGGAGAGCAGGATGGGATAAGAGAAGAAGCAAAGGAATTAGGATGCCTTTGGCACACGTAGCAACTGCACACAAGGAGTATAACCACCATGTACTACAATCCCACACAAAAATGGCACTCTAGGGTTCCCCATTAAACACAAAATCCTAGTGATCTGGCTATCCCATTAAACACACTCCTTCCCACCTCCCAAACTCAGTGATACTCTAAAATAGCTGTCACCCATCCACATGTAGCAGGCTTTTCCTAAGGATACATGATGGCACATGGCTAATGTGTAGTGCAGCAGTCATTTGGCACCTTGACAATTACTTCCAAGTCTCTCTGTGAAAGCCAGAAGTTATCTAACACGCTGCACTGGCACCCCTGTTTCCATCCAAGTTTTTCACTGCATTTTTTGAATGTGGAATTATCTCTGGTTTGGTACCGATAGTGCAAGAACTAGAGAGTAAAACCTTGCCTTCTCCAAGGTTCACTTACCTCTGTTTACTTTTATGGTCCACAGAACCAGCTGAGAGTCTATCTATAGGAGCCCCAAAGCCAGAGAAACTCCTTTTCTTCTTTGTTTCAATCACATCATTCTCCAAGGAAACCAGTTCATTGAGAAACAAGAGTTTTGTTGCCAGGACGGTGGCTGATTTCTCTTCCCTAGCTGTGGGTGGTGATTGTGCATCTGTGACTCCAGAATCAAAGGCCTACAGGGGAGAGCAAGGTGATTCCAATCATTTTTGACCAAAAAGAAAAATAAAATCAAGTATATACAATTAGCTACAACAGGCGTTTTCTACCTTTGCATGAGATGACTATTGCCTAAGATTTGTGATCTGTCCTGGAATGACGTTTCAGAAGAAAAGCCCAAACTGTTTTTGAGGGGGGGTGAGGAGGATGAATCACACAAAGGCAGAATACATTCAACATGAAACAAAAGAAAATATCTGACTTATCTCTAAAATTTAATACTGATCATTCTTTCAGATCTGTTCTCATAACAACCACATCCATTCCTACCATTCCTGTAGCATTTTATTCATACCTATTTAATTATATTTTACATTTTATTAGATTAGCTATTCCATTTGCATTCCATCTTAGTTACAAATAACATGAGGACAGTGAATGTCCGATTAATCTTTTATTTGCTTTACCACGAGCCCAGAATTTTGTTCATAATCAGAACTCACAGTTTTGATGAGTATTTGCTGAATAAATTCTGAAAAACTGACAAGCTTCATTGTATTTTCCTATTTTCTGTTAACTACTTATTCATTATTTGATGCAAGCCACTAAAAATTCACCATTGATCAGGTGCTGCATAAATCTTAAGTGATATATATGAACAAAATTCAGTTTCTGTTGGCAGTGAACTTAATATCTACATCCATGGATATACTAATCAATATTCATGAACATCTATGGTGCATAAGAAGGATCTTGAAACGATGTTCCCCAGCAAAATTTTTTCATGTTTATTTAGTACATAAATTATGCTTCACACAAGACATCTGAATATCTAGTTTGTGAACTATTTTTCCCTTCTTAGGCCCAAGTACAGCATTAAAAATCCTGCTTTATTAATAGTCCCGAGTGATTGTGTAGCACTAGTCTTTTCTAGCAGACTGAAAGTATTTGCTGAGAGAAGGATGTTTTAGCTGTAGGATATCATTTTCCTTTCCTTCACTGAATCTCATTCTTCCAATTGCTTCAAACTTGGCTCCAACATAGAAACTTGAAAAGGAAAAAAATTAGAAAGCAATTCCGAGGAGAAGCAGAACACAGAACTTTAAAGGGCAGAGATCTTTGATTCTCAGAGCATTCTCCTATAATGCTATTCTTATAACTAACATGCACATTAGTACAGTTTTGTTTCTTTTCAAAGGTACATTTAATCTGGAAATATAACAAAATTCATATGACAGTTATTCTTTTACAAAATGCATTTGTGACTCTCATTTTATGTTATTTAAGAAGTAGTGAGAGTTATTCAAAGAACTCCCTATGGTTGCAGAATGCTGGACTGTGTTGGATTGTGGTGTCGAGTTCAAGAACCTAAGGTAGTTGAATGTCAATGGAGTGCCCACTTTTGACAGGTGTAGACAAAGGAAGGGTTGTAGAAAGAAAAAATCAGGATGTGTGTGTATAGACAGTACAGTTGGGATAGATAACGCTGTGCTTCTACATAATTC
>PVKA01047242.1:0-14432 GCA_004027165.1 Ctenomys sociabilis | reverse complement strand
CATCCATTTCATCCTGGCCCAACAAAAGGATGAGGCCTCAAAGGATCAAAACCGGGACTGGGGGTGGCCAACCCAGTGCCGGGAGAGGTCCTAGTGGGCTTATTGAAAGGGCGCCAGCCGCTGTGATCACTCGGTAGATATTGCTGCCCTTTTTATTAAAACAAAAGGAGGGAGATGTCGGGAGCCGCTCTGAGATGGCAGCCGCTTTTGGCTCCCCCGCCCATCGAGTCTGCTAAGATAGCGCCCACCTCCGGCTTCCGGGTTTTTGTTGCTGTGCCTGGGCCCCTCCTGTTCAGAGAAAGGCCCGCCGTTTTTTATGATCCCACCAATGCTATTTAAACACGTGTGCACTTGTGATTGGTTTGTGAAATCTATATAGCTTGCTGTATGACGAGATTCGCCATGCTTGCACGATAGGAGCCGCGGGTAGCGGACGCTTGTAGAGGCTTGCATCCCACTCGATAAAGGCTTGCTGAACCCGTAAAAAAAAAAAAAAAAAAAAAAAAATGACAAAGACAAGGGGGAAAACACAATCCCAGACCTCGAGTCCACCAGTAAGGGGGCACTAGCTCAGCTGCAATGAATGAATTAACAGATACAGCAGCAAAGGAACAACAGCAGAAAGATATAGAGGAAATAAAAAGAGAAGTAATTCCTGAAATTAAAAAAGAAAAATCTGAATACATAGTATCTGAAATAAAGAATGAATTCCAAAAACATTGGGTGGAAAACAATGCTCACCCAAAACAAGTGCAGAGAGCACTATTCCAGGTGAAACGTATGAATTAACAGCATCTGAGGCAAAGACACAACAGCAGAAAGGTCATGAGGAACTCAAAGCAGTAATAATTTCTCAAGTCAAAAAAGAATTCTTTGAAAAAAAGGAATTCTTTGAAATCATAGCATCTGAAATACAGAAACAAGTCCACAAATATACAGAGGAAACCCAATTTGGAAGAAACACTGCAGAAAAAGAATTAATAGCTACCTCTAAAGAAGACATGGATAAAAAATTGAGGAGATCAGAAATACGATGGATTCCTTCAATGAGCAATACAGAAAAGAAATAGAACATGAAACACAGTCAAAGAGATACAGAAGAACTAAAAATATCAATCACGAATCTACAAAACCGTTTGAGTCAAAGCGAAGAGAGTTTCAGATATTGAAGATACCAGAGCAACTAGTGGAAAGGTGAGAAAGGATCTCTGAAAAACAATGAGACTGCAGGAAAAAATAATCCATCAACTGCAAGATGAAGCCAGGATGAAAAACGTGAGAATAATTGGTAACAATGAGAATGAAAGAGTCAATACAAATGACATAAAAAGAATTTGGGGAGAAATTATCACAGAAAACTTCCCAAATATGAGGAAACAATCCAACATTCACGTCATCGAAGCATACAGAACACCAAATAATTTCAACACAAGTAGAAACACACTGAGACATATAATAGTTAAGATCCCAGAAATCCAACAAAAAAATAATACACTGAAAGCTGCAAGAGAGAAGAAGCAGCTCACATTTAAAGGAAAACCCATCAGAATTACAGCCAACTTCTCTACACAAACAATGAAGGCAAAGAGAGCATGGAGCAGAGTTCTTCAAGTACTACATGAAAATAAATTCCACCCGAGATTATTATACCCTGCAAAACTCTGTTCAAGTTTTAATGGAGAAGTGAAATACTTCCACGACAAAGAACAACTAAAGAATTTCATGATGACAAAGCCATCCCTTCACTGGCTGCTGAAAGATGTTCTAGAGAGAGACCACAATGACCAGAACTCCATGAATGAGAATGGAAGGAACCCACTAAACAGGAAAGACAATTAAACACAGGATACAAAGGAGTAAGCAATACCAGGTAAATATCATGACAAACATAAGTCAGCACATTTCAATTATAACCATAAATGTAAATGGACTCAATTCTCCAATTAAGAGAAATAAACTGGCACAGTGGATTAGGAAACAAAATCCAACAATATGCTGTATACAAGAAACACACTTAATACAAAAGGACATTCATAGGCTCAAAGTCAAAGGATGGAAAACAATACTACATGCCCCAGCACCTCAGAAAAAAAGCAGGAGTAGTAATTCTGTTCTCAGACAGTCTCAACTTCAAACCAAGAATGACCAAACGACACAGAGAAGGCCACTATATATTGGTCAGGGGAAAAATTCAAGAGCAAGAAGTAAACACTTATAAATATCTATGCACCAAACACAGGAAGAAACAACTATGTAAGAAAAATATTAACGGACATGAAAAACTTAATGTCTAAGAACACAGTCTTAACAGGAGCTCTTAACACACCCTTATCTCAAACAGATAGATCACCCAGACAAAAAAATTAGCAAGGAAGTAGCAGAACTTAACCAGAGCTTGGAACAAATGGACATGGTGGACATATACAGAGTATTCCATCCAACCACAGCTGAATACACATTTTTTCCAGCTGCACTCGGGTCATTTTCCAAAATAGACCACATGCTAGTCCAGAGATCATGCCTAAGTATATGCAAAAAAATAGAAATTATCCCATGCATATTATCTGACCATAGTGCAATGAAACTGGAAATAAATGACAAAAGAAACCAGAAAAACCCACTAAACTCATGGAAACTAAACAACACCCTACTGAGCAATCAAATAGGATGCAGAAGAAATTCAACAAGGAATGAAACAATATCTACAATTCATTGAAAATTCAAGTACAACTTACTGGAATTTATGGGATGCGACGAAAGCAGTTCTTAGAGGGAAAATCACAGCTATGAACTCACACATTAGGAAAACAGAACGGGAACAAATTAGCACCCTAATGTTGCACCTCTGACAACTAGAAAAAAAAAGAGCAAATGAAACCCAGAAAGCAAAGACGGGAAGAAATCATAAAGATCAGAGCAGAAATTAGTTCAACTGAGATGAAGAAAACAGTTCAAAGAATCCACATATCAAAAAGTTGGTTCTTTGAAAAACTAAATAAATTGATAAGCCTCTCACCAACCTCATCAAAAAGAGGCAAGAGAAAATTCAAGCATAAATAATACTGAATGAAAAGGGTGAAATCACCACAGACCCAGTGGAAATTCAGAAGATTATCAATATTTGCTTCGAGAATATTTATGCTCACAGAATAGAAGACACAGAAGAAATGGACAGATTCCTCTAAAGGTACAAATTATGAAAACTGAACCAAGAAGATACAACAACTCTCAATAAGCCAATAACAGCCAATGAAATACGAAATGTAATAAAAACCTTACCGACAAAGAAAAGTCCAGGGCCTGATGGATTCACAGCTGAATTCTACAAGAAATTTATAAAAGATATAATCCCCACACTCCACAAACTCTTCCACAAAGTTGAAAAGGAAAAAGTCCTCCCAAAATCATTTCTGGAGGCAAGTATAATACTGATTCCAAAACCAGGGAAAGAAACAAGCAAAAAGGATAACTACAGGCCAATCTCCCTCATGAACATAAATGCAAAAATACTCAACAAAATCCTGGCAAATAGAATACAGCAAATCATCAAGAAGATCATCCACCATGACCAGGTAGGATTCATCCTAGGGATGCAAGGATCTTTCAATATTTGAAAATCTATAAACGTATACACTATATCAATAGAATGAAATCTAAAAACCACATGATCATCTGAACTGATTCAGAGAAACCTTTTGACAAAGTCCAACACTCAGTCATGTTCAAGGTCCTACAGAATATTGGAATACATGGACTCTATCTTCACTTCATAAAAGTCATCTATGACAACCCAAAAGCTAGCATAATCCTAAATGGGGAAAAGCTGAAATCTTTTACTCTTAAATAAGGTACAAGACAAGGATGTCCTCTACCACCCCTCCTATTCAATATAGTCTTGGAATTCTTAGCAACAACCATTAGAAAAGAGGGAGAAATAAAAGAAATAAGAATAGGTAAAGATAAGTTAAATTATCACTATTTGCAGATGACATGATACTTTACTTGGAAGGCCCCAAAAATTCCACCAAGAAACTACTAGAAGTGATACATATATTCAGTAACATAGCAAGATACAAAATCAGCACTCAAAAGTCAATAGCATTCCTCTGCACAGATAACAAGCATACCAAAGGGAAACAATAGAAACAATACCTTGTACAATAGCACCGCGGAAAATGAAATACCTTGGGATTCACTTAACCAAGGAAATCAAAGATCTTTTCATGGAAAATTACAACACCCTAAGAAAAGAGATTATCGAGGATTTCTATACAATGGAAAGATATTCCACGCTCCTGGATAGGAAGAACCAACATCATGAAGATGACCATACTCCCAAAATTGCTGCGCAGATTTAATGCAATCCCTATCAAACTGCCACGACATACCTCCGAGACCTAGAGAAATCATTCCTAAAATTTATTTGGAACCACAAACGACCTAGAATAGCAAAGGTAAACTTGGCCAATAAAGACAAGGCAGGAGGCATCACAATTCCTGACTTGAAATTACACTACAAAGCCACTGTGATAAAATCAACATGGTATTGGCAACAAAATAGACCTGAGGATAAATGGAATAGATTAGAAGGTGCAGAAGCATCTATGAACACACTCAGCCATCTGATCTTTGATAAAATGGCCAATCATAGTTACTGGAAGAAAGATAGCCTCTTTAACAAATGGTGCTGGAAAACTTGGCTTTCTACATGCTGAAAACTAAAACATGACCCAGCTGTATCAGCATGCACTAAGTTAAAGACAAAATGGATTAAAGATCTAAACATTAAAACAGCAACACTCAATCTCCTGGAAGAGAAAGTAGGAGGAACTCTTGAAGACATAGGGGTAGGTAAAGAGTTCGTGAGCAAACATATTCTCACAGGAAGCACTTGAAAGAATCAACAACCGAGATCAACTCTTCTTAAGGAGCTTCTGTATGTCAAAAAAGTTGTCAACAGAGTGAAAAGACAACCCACAAATTTTGAAAAAATCCTAACTAATAAGCAATCAGACAGAGGACTACTGTCTAGAATATATAAAGAACTAACATATAACAAGGCCCTCAAATTTAAAGACCCAATTCAGAAATGGGCATCTGAGATGAATACATACTTCTCAGAGGACAAAATTAAAGAAGCGAATAAATATATGAAAAAATGCTCCACATCGCTAGCCATCTGTGAAATGCAAATAAAAACAACACTGAGATACCGTCTCACTCCAGAAAGAATGGCTATCATAAGGAAATCAACCAACAACAAATGTTGGAGAGGTTGTGGGGAAAAGGGAACGCTTCTCCACTGCTGGTGGGAATGTAGACTGGTACAACCATTGTGGAGGTCAGTGTGGAGACTCCTCAAAAGAGTAGGACTAGAAATCCCATTCAAGCCAGCTATGCTCCTCCTGGGAATTTTCCCAAAGGAACTGAAAACGTTGTGTCATAGTGATATATGTGTACCTATGTTTATAGCAGCGTAATTTGTGGTAGCAAAATCCTGGAAACAACCAAGATGTCCATCATATGAGGAATGGTTGAAAAAGATGTTTTATTTCTATATAATGGAGTATTACTCAGGTATTAAGAATGATAAGTTTGAAGCATTTATACTGAAGTGGATGCCACTTGAACATATACTCATAAGTGAAATAAACCAGACACACATGTGTAAATATCGTATAGTCTCTTAGTATAAGAAGTGAAAAGCAGAAATACAAATGGAAACACACAACAACAACTAAAAACGGTTGAGTCAGATAAGGCAAAGTGAATGGCATGTGCTGCAGGATACCAATCAGCTTTTCCTCTGGATGGTTAACCTGAGTGCACAGATCAAAATTGGAGAAATAGAAGAGTCGCAGTTTGACAGGTATAGACAAAGGAAGGGGTATAGAAATTAAGAATCATAATGTGTGTGTATGGACAGTACAGTTGGGATAGATAACGCCGTGCTTCTACATAATTCTGTGAGAGGCAAGATTTGCACTAATGTTGTGTGGATAGGATATTATGTTGGCTTCTAGTACTATTGACATCCACTAGGAAAATAACAAGGTAGAAAGTATTAATTATTGAATCTTTGATGCAATTCAGGTATAAAAAATAAGATACTCAAACAGCTATACTCTCTTAATTTACTGATAAGAGACATACAGTATAATAATGTCTGTAAGTATAATATCATGTATCCACCTTCTATGATACCACAACATTATTCGAACAGTTTTCAATGTATTAATTTATCAAATCCATCTTGTCAAGGTATCTTAAAACTGTCTCATTGATATTTGTACTTCAATAAAATAAAAAATTTTTAAATATATATATATTTGTTCACATTTTGGAAAGGATGAAATTGAGACTCAAATAAGGTAAGGGTCAAAATAATACAGTTAATAGGTAATGGAGAATTTTTATGCTGCCTCTATTGTACAACCTACTAAGACAGAAAGGTGAAGTTCACAAAAGAGTGAAAGAAACTAGCACTGAAATCAAAACATTATAAAGGTTAAGTATGTCAGAGGGCCCCCAAGGTGAGGAAGACAGGAAAGATCCATGAGTGTTGGGGAAGGGATTTGTCTCTGAAGGATGGAGATCTCCTCTGAGATACTCACCAGGGAAATTCACAAGCGCTAGTGTGGGGAACTCTAAACCAGGAAAAGGAGTACGGAGAAAAGGAGCGAAACCAACACACCAAGTAACAGCCCAGATCGGGTTTATCCTATTGCACTAGCATCCTGGACGTGCTGTGTTAAAAGCCCCTGCACACTGAGATCACGTGACAGGTAAACCCACACGTGCGCTTCGTCGCGTGAAACGCTGAGGCTCAGAAGCGTTCCATAGGGCATGCATTGGGGGGTTATCACACGGACATCACGAGCTACCTGGGGAATGGGAGCCAAGCTTATTTTATTTATTTACTTATTTTTGTCCTTTTGCGACAGGGTCTCCCTAAGTAGTTCAGGCTGGCCTTGAGCTCACTTTGTAGCCCAGTCTGGTCTCAGACTTGCAATAATCTTCCTGCCTTAGCCTCCCGAGTGCTAGGATGCCCTGCTGCAATCCAAGCCTAAATACAAATTTTATTTCTGTTTCACAGGCACATAGCCTGATGGTAATTTAATTAAACTATTTTTAGTTATTAAGCTATTATTAGTGCATCAGTGGTTTTGTTTGTTTGGGTTTTTTTCCTTATTGTTTTGTTTTCCTTGTTTCCTATTGTTCATAGGTTGGTGGAGGCGGTATGTATGTATGTATGTATGTATGTATGTATGTATGTATGTATTTCTAGAGATGAGGTCTTGCTATGTTTTCCAGGATGACCTGAGCCTCCTATGTAGCTGAGGCCACAGGCGTGCTTCACAGTTTCTGGCTAGTGCATCTGCCTGCTGACTATGACCGGTCATCTGAGGTCAAATATGAATGTTTCCACTTGGTTTTCACTTCAGATTTGGAGTTTACATGTTAGGGACACTCAGCCTGTCCATGCTCTCTCACAGTAAAGAGTCTCATGGGGTGTCTTCACACCACCACAGCACCATCTTGATAATACTCCTCGGGGAAATCATGCCCTAAATTTAAAACTTGCACACTTAGAATGAATCGTTGAGTCATCTCCCCATGATCTACTTTAAAAAATATTTCTAAATGAATGCTATGTGCATCCTCTACTATTTCATCACTAAATAATCGGACCTGTTAAAATATTTTTATGGTGAAAGACTTTCCAACATCAGGACACCTGAGACTCAACAGAACAAATATTTAAAAATGAGGATCTCCTGTTAAAAAGAAATGTCAGTGCTAAAAGCTTATTTGCCTCACAAATAGACATCCTAAACCCTTTCAGATAAAAATTCTGGCAAGAACATAGGTATTTTCTGTACTTTGCTGAATCAATCACTTCCAATTTTTTTTTTCAATAGGTAATCAGACTTCACACTGAATAGATTGCCTGTGTCTTCCAAAGCTAACGAGAGTGCTACTGGGTTATATAAGATCTTCTGTCTTCCTGACAACACACACAAATTTCTCACACATGCCCAGACTGCAACGCTCCAGTGCTAATAGCATCACATACTCTCTGAACCCATTATTTTGAAATAATGAGGCTTCTTTTCTGGGACAGACCTACCAACAGCTCAGAGTTGAAGAAATTCAGCATAAAATAATTTTCTTAAACTATACCTTTTTGGCTGTTCTAAAACAGATCTCTTATTTCACCTTTTTCTCTTTACTATTAATAGATTAGAGCCCACCTGCAAAGGTGCCCACCTTCGTACCACTGAAGTCATTTTAGGAGATACATTAATGGGGCCCTTTAGGCCCAGTCATCACTGAAGAGAAAGGCCCATCAACTTTTCATGCGCTGAATTGATACCCATTCTCAAAAGCTAACTGTGATGGCCTTGTTTCTCTGAGGCTTATAATGCACCATCATTTTGTTGAATTTCACAACAGTCCTGCAAGACACAATATGTGTGTAACACACTACCAGTCCAAGTCCCAAGACCCAGAACTCCACTCTTGTATGATGCTGCCAAGACTCATGGTAAGCCCAGAACACAGTAAGATGACCATGTCCACCTATGCTGTGGAAACCAATCACTCAGAACCAGCCCCAGGGTGGGGCCAAAGTTTCTGGTTCTCCTGCTTCTCTCTTCCTTTGCTTAGCTCCCTCCAGTGCAGCCCACTAGGATCATCAATATATTCGGTGAAGAATTCAGAACAAAAATAAATGAAAAATATAGAAACTCCAAAAAGAGACAATAATCCCCTATGTTGCTGTCTCATTTACACTTTGTTTTATCTCTCAGCCATCAAATATTAGCTATGTGTATTAAAGTGCAAGAACTGTGCTTCAAGCTTCAAAGCTGTGAATAATAGTATGAAAAACTTTCTGACAAAAGGAACTAAAACATTCAACTCACAAACAATTGTGCCTTATCTAGAGCCTTAATAGCATCTATCATGGACCCCCAGAAGAGGAGCCACTTCTCTCCAGATTCTGTCTCCTTCTAGCCCCTACTTCTAGCCCTAATCTCCCTGATGAAAAGGAAATCTCTCATTTCTTGTTATTTTTGTTTGTTTTTACCGGCTTCAAGTTTTGTACTAACTTTATCCTTTCACCCAAATCAAATGAAGATGAATCTTTGTTAGAAAACAACTTCAATAATATAAAAACAGCTATAATTTTTATCTTTTCTCACCTTCCAACATCTCTGGGTGGAAATATCTTATGAATTTTGCCCAAAGCATGAATGGAGAAGGAAGATGTTATAGTTCTAACTAAATGCTTTTGTTCCATAATTGTTCTTCAACAGACATCAAACACTGAACTGGAAATTCCATTGGAAGGCTTTCAGTTCAGCTTTTGTGCCCACACCTGTGCCCTGTCACCAAAGTGGACATGGAAGGGCCTGACAACAAAAATGGACAGGCCTTTTCAATGCAAGGCCAATCCCCTCAGGCCTTTGTGGAAGGTTCCTCATCAGTTTCAACAATGCAAGGCTCTTCAACTGTCCTGTTCAGGGCCACCTCTCTCTATTTCAGAGACAGAGAAAGCTAGAAATACCTAGTTTATTCTGTCTGCTCAGAACTGAAACTAACTTCTGCAGAGAGTGAGAGTGCTGCTAAGATACTAACCAAGCTAATCTTCATTTAGGCAGTAAAGACAAAGGTGTCATTATTTCCAGTCACCAGACAAGTGGATAAGAAGCCTTTACCATGTAGCTCATGAAGACAGAAGCATCATTTATAAGAGTATCATTTACATCGGATTTTGAGGCATTCATATAAGAATAAAAAAGTTTCATTACTTTCTATATTTGTTCCTTGAAAAATAATAATGTTGAATATGCTGGGTTAAATAAAACATGAATTTCACTTCTTTATATTGACTTTTTAACAGGATTACTGGAAACTTTGCGATGATGTAAATGACTCACATGCTATGCTTCTGAACAAACATATTCTAGAGGAAAGGTGGCCAAACTTTTCTAGAAAAGGGCTATTCAAGAACAGTTTAGGCTTTGCAAGAAATACCATGGTCACTGTATCTACTGTATTCAGCTGTAATATGAAAACTAACCTCATATAGGGTATAATCAAAGGTGTAGGGCTGTTGTAGAATAGCTTTATTTGCAAAATCAGGTGACAGGCTGACTTTGGACCATAGTCCATAGTTTTCTGAAACCTGCTTTAGAACATAACATACATTTTTTAACTAATCTGCTATTTATCCACTTGTTTTGCTCAGCATCCTCAATAAACTAGCAGCCCTAAATCATCTGACAAGGACCACTTGGTTTGCAACATCACTACCTCCATTTCAAGATATCCATTGGTAGCAGCTAACCAACCATGATTCCCTGAGAAGACAACATGCTCAAGTCCTGTCTTCAATAACCAGTGTCTGCCACTGGAAGGAAATCTTGTCCAGAGGCTTAGGCCCCAGGATCCTCTTTCTAGCAGCACCAGTAGTAGAATTCATGAGCTACAGTTTTGAAACAATTCTCTCTGCTTCTCTTGCCACTTGTGCTGCTAATTATTTTACTGTTGAATCTGTAATAGAACATTGCATGTGTGACATAGTGACAGCATTTAATTGGCTGAGTCTGGGCCTCTTGAGCCTGTAATTTCTGGAGAAGTGGCAAAGTGCCCTCAGCAACTCATAACTTCAAAGAAGTTCTAAAACATGGGAATGATAGCTGAAGTCACATTGCTGTCAAAGATGATGTGAGAAAAACGGAAATAATGTATATCCTGCCATCCTACCATGTAGAGGATAATGTATATCCTACTTCATTCTAACATGTACAGCCTGGTGACATCTTAGGGAGAGACCACCAGTACCATCTGAGCAGAAATGCACGCCGCTGGTCTGTTCCAGTATCCAGCTGATGCCAACGGTCCAACTGCTTCATCAGTTCTCAAAGACCCTCACAGTCTCTTCATCTGTTGCCATGCTCAATTGTTCAAACTGAAAACATTTGCCAACACTAAATGTGAATTAATAACTTCCTTCACAAAGGATGACTTTATTCATTTATTTTTTAATATATTTGGTACAGGGGGTGCAGGGTCTACAGGGTCTCATTACACAGATCGGACTTATAGTAATACTCCTGTTTTCAGCCTCCCAAGTGCTGGGATTACAGGCACACACCACCATGCCCAGTCTCAGTGCACCCCAGGGGTAGTGCCAGCACAATATACGGAAGCTTGAAAGGATGACTTTATAGCTTATAAATACCAGGAAGCCATCACTTCATCAGCCACTCCATTGTTAGTTTTATATGAATAATCATCATTGTAATAGACATGTTTTCTTTCACTAACACATTTTAACCTGATATATTTTTTTCTTTTTGAATGAAAATTAATGTTTGCACATTTAGCTCCACAAAAATTATTTTTTAAAAATTCTCCAACTGGGGCAAAGAGACAAAAAAGAACAGAAGCTAATGCCCTTAACACTTCCTTGTATGGTTTCTCTGCCTATTTTAAACAAAGAAGATTAAGTTACTACTTTAGAAAATAAGCAAAACAAACCATTACTGATATTAATCATTGTCAGTTTATTTTTCCTCCTCTTTTTTATTTAGTTAGGTGCTGACATCTATAAGCTTTAAGTAAATTAAATGTCCACTTGTATTTTATTGCACAGTACAAACTCTCAAATCACAGCAATAGTCACAGTTTATGTTAGAAACAGCAAAATCAATGTGAATCCTAAGGTTGACAATGATGGATGAAAGGCTTTATTCACACTCACTGCCTGGCAGGACCTGAGGTCCTCTGGCCTTGCTATGCAGCCTGGGAGACAGACAACATGAATGACAATACCAGCAACCACTCCTCACACATTCCGACTCACAGAACTGCCTCTTCATGATGTTTTTCCCAGATCTACAATAAGTCCTCAACTTAGAAGCATTTAAATTTCAAGCTTGTACAGGTGTACTGTAAAAGACTCATTCTGTCAGACTTACGAATGGATCCAATTCACATTGCCCCAAAACAGAACTCTTCTGTAAATTGGGACTTAATGTGTTTCCTTTAAGAAGGAAATCCAGACCAGAAAAATCTGTAGCTAAGCACCAAATGCATTCAGGTTTTCTAAATCTGTCTTCCATGATACAACCCAAGACTTGCAAACTGTGTGCAGGGCTGGGAGCAGAGCAGGAGCTTCATGCTCCTAGTGGCCACCTGGTTAGGCACTTCTCCTTTTTGGGCCTGTTGGCCCTAAACAGCTCACAGCACTTACAACGTCTGTGTTAAGCTTCTGGTTTTCAAAGACACTTGTAAGCACCTGCCACTGGCTAGGTCCACGTGACTGTGGAAGCCCATACGCTCCTGGGCGGTGGCTGTCCGTGCAGTTATCCTCTTTAGCCTCAAATTATTCACAGGTGCCTGTCTCACTGGATGAGGAACATGACATGCTTTCCAGTTTTCAGTGACAGGGTTACCATACGCAACTTCCTCCTTCGTTCATTCGGCAAACATTTGGCTTAAAATGTTTTCTAGGCCCTGGTTCTACAGAGATCCATAAGACAATTAGCTGCCTCTTACCTGCCACAGGACAATTACTTATGGAGTAGGACACCACGTGCTGCAGTCATCTCTGATGACCAAAAAATGAATAATACTCTAGAGGTTGAAGTGACAGAGTGGACCACTGATTTTTTTTTTTTATTGAACTACAAATGTCAATGAGACAGTTTCAAGACACCTTAGGAATACAGATTCGATAAATTAAAACATTGGAAACTGTTTTCATGCTGTTTTGGTATTGTACAAGGTGCATACATAATATTATATTTACAGATATTATTTTAGCAGATATCTCTTATCAGTGAATTAAGAGTGTAAATGCTTACTTATCTAATTTTTTATACCTGAATTATATCAAAATTTCAATAATTGTTTTCCTAGTGGATGACCATAGTACTAGAAGCCAACATAATATCCTGTCCAACCACCATTAGTGCAAATCTTCCCTCTCATAGAATTATGTAGAAGCACAGTGCTACCTATCCCAACTGTACTGTCTATACACACACATCATGATTTTTTCTTTCTACACCCCTTCCTATGTCTACACCTGTCAAACGTGGGCACTCCATTGACATTCAACTAACTTAGGTGCTTGAACTCGACACCAGAATCCAACACAGTCCACCATTCTACAACAATAGTGAGTTATTCAAAGAAGTTGTGGACCATAGCCATTTACAGCTCAGCTTAATATTATGGCCCTGCAATGTATACTTCATTTTTATACTTTTCTGCTACATGGTTAAGACCTAGATAAATCAAGACTTATATACCAACACATGAACTTTATATTTCCTATGTGGTCAGTGAAGTCCTCTCAGGGTTTATCTTGTAGTCCTGTACATTATTCTGTAGTTCCTTTGTCTGTGTCATCCATGTGGATGAGTCATGGCCAATGCTTGACCAGTTTGCTCTCTGTGAGAGCTTGAGAGAAAGTTTTTGCTCCACGTGACTCTCCCCAGGCACACTATAGAACTTCGATCTCTTTCCGCTATGGCTCCATAATCTCCTTGTTCAGAAAATTTGGAGCTCACCTGAGTTTCATGATGTTGCAGTACAGGTTGTCCTATGTAAAGAGTCTTCGCTGACCTTGGAAGGCTAGGGCAAAAATGTTGGCTGGCCTTGTGGCTCTTCTATTTCTCCAACTCTGACTTGTGATCTTAGGTTGTTAACCATCCAGAAGAAAAGCTGATTAGTATCCTGCAGCACATGCCATTCACTTTGCCTTATCTGACTCAGTTGATTTTACTTGTTGTACGTTTCCTTTTGTATTTCTGCCGTTAGCTTGTTATACTAGGGAGACTATATGATATTTACACTTGTGTGTCTGGTTTATTTCACTTATGAGTATATGTTCAAGTGGCATCCACTTCAGTATAAATGCTTCAAACTTATCATTCTTAATAGCTGAGTAATACTCCATTATATAGAAATACCAAATCTTTTTCAACCATTCCTCATGTGATGGACATCTTGGTTGTTTCCAACATTTTGATATTACACTTGCGCTGCTATAAACATAGGTACACATATATCTCTATGATACAATGTATCCAGATCCTTTGGGAAAATTCACAGTAGGGGGATAGCCAGCTTGAATGGGATTTCTAGTCCTACTCTTTTGAGGAGTCTCCATACTGACCTCCACAATGGTTGTACCAGTCTACATTCCTACCATCAGTGGAGAAGTGTTCCCTTTTCCCCACAACCTCTCCAACATTTGTTGTTGGTTGATTTCCTTATGATAGCCATTCTTTCTGGAGTGAGATGGTATCTCAGTGTTGTTTTTATTTGCATTTCATGAATGGCTAGCGATGTGGAGCATTTTTTCATATATTTATTCGCTTCTTTAATTTCGTCCTCTGAGAAGTGTGTAT
>PVKA01047241.1:0-14432 GCA_004027165.1 Ctenomys sociabilis | reverse complement strand
TCCAATGACCACCACCAACAACAACCCCAGGTTCATTTGCCTGGGGCTGTTTGCTTTCATTCTACAACAAATACTTGGGCTTCCCTTCTGACTCTGCCTTGTACTTCTTTCTGGGTGGAGAGAGAAACTAACCAGCTGAAACATAACAAAGGATTAGCAGATTAAACATTTAAATCTTAATTGATTTGTAGAAGAGATGAGAATCCAGAGAAAACTAAAGAGACAGGAAGCACAGGGGCTCTGACTACAGGACCAGCTCTGGAAAAGTAAAGGACAGCAGTGATCTGAGGGATTATTCAGGATTATTTTTGCTCCTACCCCTGAACCGGAAGCAGTTAAGAGCATAGTATTAACTTAGAGTGGACTTGGGTTTGTTGTAAATTTGTTTTATTTTATTTTATTCTTTCAATACAGGGTCTCGCTACACAGCTCAGACTGTAGCCAGCACAGAGCACCCAGGGTTCTGGGGCCGATATGGCATGTGATACCAGGGATTGAACCTGGGTCCTTGCGCTTGCCAGGCAAGCACTTAGCGCGAGGAGTTATCTCTCCAGCCTCATGTTTGTTGTAAATATATACAACCAAGTCAAGGAAACTACTAAAAAGTTAAGAAAAGAGTGTAACTAATTAGACTAAGAAAGGAGAGAAATATATTCATTAAAAAATGCACAATTAAACCTTCAGAAAACAAGGAAATAGTGACAGACAAAAAACATCCATGAGGAACAAGAGCAGCAAATACAGAATAGTAACAAGTATGGGGTACATTCATTCAAACCTATCAATACTCACTTTGAACAACAGTGACCTCAAAGCTAGAAAATACTACCAGAGATAGAGGGGCCAGTTATGCAAGAATACAAAATAGTTTTTAACTGTGTGTTCACCTATAATGGAGCTCAATTTTTATGATACAGAATTGAAAAAATTGATAGGAAAAATAAATTAATTCACTGTTCTAGTTGGAAATTTTAGCATACCTCTATTAGAAATGGGTAGACAGAGAGGCAACTAGACACCCCAAAAGAAAAAGCCCAATTAAAAACGGGGAATTGAAATGAGCAGACATTTCTCAGATGAAGATGGACAAATGGCTAACAAACACATGAAGAAATGCTCAACACAACCAGAGATGAGAGAAATGCAAATTGGAGATTCTATCTTATGCCAGGGGAAAAAAAGTCATCATAAAGAAATTAAATAATAATAAATGCTGGTGAGACTGTGAGGGGACAGGAACCCCTTTACAGTGTTCACGGGAACAACACAATGGAATCGGTACAGCGATTCCTCAGAAACTAAAGCTAGAAATTCCATTTGACTCAGTTATTGCTCTTCCAGATATCTCTCTGAAAAAGTTTAAGAGCATATTTACATGTTTAGTGCAACATAATTTATAATAGCTACATGGTGGAAGCAATCTATGTGCCCATCAACAGTTGAATGGGTAAAGAAAATGGGGTATTTACACATAATAGAGCACTACTCCGTGTGAAGAAAGATAAACTTGAGTTATTCGTGGGAAAATGGGTGAACTTTTTTTTTTTTTCTCGGTACCAGGGATCAAACTCAGGACCTTGCACTTGCCAAGCAGGTGCTTATGCCACTGACCTATATCACCAGCCACTTATTTTCTTTTTTGTGGCCAGCTCAGCCTGCCCTGAGGGCAAGGCTGGTGTAGCATATGGTGCTGGGGATTGAACTGTGGTTCTCGTGTTTGCCTGTACAGGGTCTCACTACCCAGCTAGGCCTTGTAGTGATCCTGCTGCTCACAGCCTCCCTGCACTCACTGGCTCTTGCCTCAGTCTGCTGAACTATCTCACCGGCCCTAAATTTTTTTTTTTTTAATGTATTTGGTGTTGCAGGGTCTCACTATGCAGCTGTGATTCCTCCTGGTGATCCTCCTGCTTTCAGCCTCCCCAGCGCTGGGATTACAGGCGTGCACCACCATGTCTGGACTCTAGCCTGCTCAGCCTGCCCTGGGGACTGGGCTGACACCACATGTGGTACCAGGGGTAGAACTGCGGTCCCTGCACTTGTGTAAGCTTGCCTCAGCAGGCGCTTTAGTCAGCTGAGCTATCTCGCCCGCCCTGTGGAGACGGATGTACTTTAAGATCATGATGTTGACTAAAACGAGTCAGCTACACAAGCTTAAATATTGCCTTGTTTCTCTCATCTGAGAAAATGAAATTGTAAGTAGAAAGCAAAATAAAAGATAGGTGACAGGAATTCGCGAGGTGGATCTTTTTGGGTTCGAGAGACGAAGGCAGACAGGAAAAGTGGATGAAAAACTTCAGATGTGTCAGGTAGTGGACCAACTTCATGCAAAGGGCGGAACTTGTACCGCAAATGTGCTAATAGATATTAAAATATCAGTAAAGAAAATTAAACTCTCTAGCAACATCGAGCAACTTTTTGCAGCAGACATCTGCGCTGCACCATTCCACAGCAGTAGAATATATAAATTTAGGGTTCACATACAGCATTTATCAGCACGTAGCAGCCACATTCTGAGCCCCAAAATAACAACAAATGTAAAAGAACACACATCACACAATGTCTACACTCAGAATACAATGGCATTAAACTAGAGTCAAATCACAACAGAAGATTAAACTTCACCTGAATACATTAAAATTTAAAACACACTTCTGAGTAGCACACAGGGCAGAGGAAAAAAATTAAAACACTTTATGTTCAGTGGAAATGATATCACAACTTCATAAAATGTATGAGATACGTGAAAAAACACTGCTTGGATAAAAATATATAGCAATGAATCTATTTATTAGAAAAGAACAAAGATTTATATCAATAATCGGAGTTTCCCATTAGGAAACTTGAAAAGTGAAAACAAATCCAACATAAAGGGAAGCAGAAAAATAATAAGATTTGTATAGAAATCAATGGAAATAGGGAATCAAGAGAGAAAAATCAACACAGTCAAAATTGATTCTTTGAACAGATTGAGGAAATAAGTAAGTCTTCAACTGGGTAACTATGAAAAAGAGAAAGAATACAAATTACAAGTACCTGAAATGAAGGAGGGGTTATCACCATAGATATCATAGATTAAAACACTGTGAAAGACTACTATGAACAACTTAACACCATAGGTTTGATAACCTACATAAGATTGACCAATTTTTTTTTGTTGTTTTTTTTTGGATTTTAGTAAGGGTCTATGAGTCTGATCTCACTCTGTAGATCAGACTCATAGTGATCCAGCTGTGTTCAGTCTCCCAAGAGCTGGGATTACAGGCACGCACCACCATGCCCAGTCTCAATCATGTCTCAGCATGCTCCAGGGATAGGGCTGGCACTGAACTTGGGGGATCAAACCCAGGCCCTTGCATCTGCCTAAGCAGAAGATGGACCAATTCTTAAAAAACACAAACTCATAAAGAAAACCTCAATAATCTTACAAATATATATATATATATTTTTTTTTTTTGTCTTTTTGAGACAGGGTCTCACTATGCAGTTCAGGCTGGCCTTAAGCTCACTTTGTAGCTCAGGCTGGTCTCGAACTCACAACAATCCTCCTGCCTCAGCCTCCCGAGTGCTGGGATTACAGGCATGCACCACCATGCCCGGTTTAATCTTACAAATATTAAAAATTTATATAAATAATTAAAAGGCTTTCAACCATAAAGTATCAGATTTACATGAATTTGCTAGTGATTTGTCAAAATTGTAAGAAATTATACCAGTTCTCTAGAAAGATAGAAGCACAAAAAATATTTCCTAACTTATTTTCTAGAACTAGCATTATAGCAGATAAAGGCATTTAAAGCAATTTTTTTTATAATTTTATTCTTTATTTTGAAGAGTAAAACCTATAAAGACCAATATCTCTCAAGAATGTAAATGCAAAAAAACACCAAATCTCATTAAGATATTGTTTATTCAAAATAAACAAGCATTCTTCAAATCCAACAGCAAGAAAACCAACCCATTTAAACAGTGGACCAAAAGCTTGAACTTACCAAAGAAAACATTCAGGCAGAAAGTCTACATACAAAAAGATGTGTAGCACCAGTTGCAGCCAGGATAATTAAAATAACAGTGAGATACAGCTAACACCCCTATTCGAGTACCCAAAGTCTGGAATACTCTGCAGAGTACTTCGCCTATTTCTTCTAAAATTAAACATTGTCACACCCTATGATCCAGAAATAGCGCTCTTTTGTAGTTATCCAAATTAGTTAAAAACTTATAGCCACATAAAAAATCTGCACATAGATGTTTACAGGAGTTTTACTTAAAGTTGTAAACATCAAAAAGCAAGGTATCTTACAATAAGTGAATGGATAAATAAACTGTGATACATCTAGACAGTGGAATATTACTCAGCACTAGGAAGAAGCTACGCAGCCTTGATAAACATGCACATTAGTAACTGAAAGACATCAGTGCGAAAAGGTTACATGCTACATGATTCCGGCTACGTGATATTCTGGAAATGGAAAAGCACCGAATAAAATGATCAGTGGTTGCTACAGTTCGGCCAAGAACGAAGAGACAGAGCACCTGAAATGTTTAGGGCAGTGAAAAATGATCCACTGAGTGCATCCCATTACATACGTCATTATACTGAATATATGTCCAAGCCCGTACAATGCCAAGACTGCAACCCCCGTGGGCATACGGACTCTGCCGGCTCTGGTGTGTCAGTCATAACCAGCGCACCACCCAGGGGAGGACGCTGACATAGGAAAGCTGTGTACCAGGAGGAGAGCGAGAATATGAGAAATCCCTGGACCATCTTCTCAACTCTGCTGTGAACCTAACACTGCTCTTAAAAATGAATCCTTGGGGCTGAGGAGATCGTTCAGTGGAATAAGTGCTTCCCTGGCAAGTGCAAGAGCCTGAGTTCAATCCCTGGTTCTGCTAAAAAAAAAAAAAAAAAAAGAATCCTTTTAAAAAACTAAAACTAAAGGGCTGGCCAAATAGCTCAGTGGATTGAAGCACCTGCTTAGGCAGACACAGGGGCCAGGATTAGATCTCCTGGTCTGCCATGCAGGCCCTGCCCCCTGGAGCCCGCTGAGAGGGCAACTGAGACTGGGCATGGTGACATGCACCTGTAATCCCAGCTCTTGGGAGGCTATAAACAGGCGGATCACTATGAGTCCGATCTAGTAGAGAGACCCTGAACACTCTGTAGACCTTTCCCTAAAATACGAAGAAAAGAAAAAGAAAACAACCTAAAAACTTAACTAGATGTCAAAGACAGACTATGTACTGTGTGTTAATGTTCTAGTACATCAAATAAATCAGGGAAGATAAATTTATAGATTAGAAACACTTTGCCTCTTTGGATCTGCTACAGCTCCTGACAGCAGTAACTTGTACAGTGGAAGTCAGTTAAAGAGCTTGTTTTGATTTTTTTATCTTCCCAGTGAATTTTCACAGCTGCTTTGTTTTGTCAAGAATAACATACAACCAGGCACAGTGGCTCATACCTGTAATCCCAGCACTCCGGAGGCTGAGGCAGGAGGGTTGCTGAGAGTTCAAACCCAGTCTGGGCTATATAGTGAATTCAAGTTTAGTGTGGTCTAGATAATGAGACCTTGTCTTTAAAATAAATAAATAAATAGGAATAATATACACAGATATGCACTTCATCTTGCTAGTTAATATTCATCTTTCAGATCTCAATTCCTTTTTTTTTCTTTCTTTCTTTTTTTTTTTTTGGTGGAACCAGGTATTGAACTCAGGCTCTTGTGCTTGCCAGGCAAACGTTTATTCTATTGAGCTATCTCCCTGGCCCCTCAGATCTTAATTGAGTGGCATGCCTAGACTCTATTAGGATCCTTCACTATTATGATCCAAGCATCTCTAAAGTCACCTCAAATTTCACAGGGCCTCCAACTGCCACCTTGTGTTTTCTTGTTTTATGTAGCGCCTACTTGCTGTCTGTCTCAGTAGAAGGAGCTGTGGGCCCCAGGGTCACCCAGCAGGACTTGAACCCCCAACTCTACTATGGTTGCTGTAAGTGGTGACAGGATGCTGGCCTTCGCTGCATCTCAGTTATTTCATCTGTGAGGGGAAATAATGGGATTTATATCACTGGAAAAAAGCCAACCCTGGCTCTTTTTAACTCTTTAGCAAACACTAGTGTGTCCATGTCCTTCCTCAAAATGAAGATGAACACAATTCCGGTTCTGTTCTAACAGTGTCTTTATGCCTTTAATAAGCAATTTTTGGTCATCTTCAAAACAGATTTATTGCTATTTTTACAGTGAAAAATTTCATAATTGGCATTTTATTATGAAATTTAAAGAGGCAAATATAACAAAGATAAATTCTAAAACTAATTTCAGTTTGCTAAATGATGTTTTTAGATTTATATTCCACGGAAAACATTTTTCAGAGTCCTAATTTTAGATGAGTGAACTGCTATTTCCTACAGACGACATTCTACGACAATGGAAACCAACACAAAAAAGAAAAAAAGCAAAGGAAATGACATTTAACATTGAATGCCAAGCACTCTGGCCCTCTGAAAACAGTGTCTCTTTTTGTTCATTTCTGTATCCAGAAATTTTGACCTTTGTCTCCTTATTCAACGATGGCTTTGGGCGTGTATTAGTGGTTTGTAGAGTTTCTTCCTGAATATTTGATCTTTTTGACTTGCACTTTATTTTTCATTTGTAAATTATTTTGACATGATTTAGAAAAAAAAACAAATCTATGTCTGTGCTCCTTTATATTGACTAGCTAGGTCATTCTGCAATAAAAATTTATTTATTTATTTTAGGGCAGGCTCCACATGGTGTTCAGGGGCTCCCTACTAGATCAGATTCACAGTGATCCTCCTGTTTACAGCCTTCCAAGAGCTGGGATTACAGGTGCGCACCCCACGCCCAGGCTCAATTTTGGCTCAGCATGCCCTGGGGGCGGGGTCAGCATGGTAGGCCTGGGGATCAAACCCCCAGCCCTTGTGCCTGCTTGCAGGTGCTTTAATGGCTGAACTACTTGACCAGCCCTAAGAATCTAAAATAACTCAGAACTCGCCAGTGTGCTAAGAGCAATTTTCCTCATGCAT
Source organism: Ctenomys sociabilis (assembly GCA_004027165.1). Lineage (NCBI taxonomy): Eukaryota > Metazoa > Chordata > Mammalia > Rodentia > Ctenomyidae > Ctenomys > Ctenomys sociabilis. The sequence goes on along the minus strand of PVKA01047241.1, from coordinate 7,381 downwards.
GACTATGACATCTCATGTGATTTCTTTGAGCTGTCTTTCATTTAAAGTATTAAAAATTAAAATGAATGTGGAAGTACAAAAGCTACCCAAGTGCTTAATTCTTGAAAAGTATTGTAATATTTGTTGTCCCGTCCAGCAGGTCAGCCAACAAGGGTCACCTGGGAGAGGAGCAGGGAATGAAGGAGGGGACAAAGGACAGGAGACGCGAGAAATGGAGACAAGACAGGATTCTAATCAAGTCTCCTTTATTCAAGGAAGCGATGCGCTTTTATAGCAGGGGAAGAGGAAGTCAGGGTCACCAACGACTTGGGCATACTAAGGCAATGTTATAGGCTAGAGGCACTCATGTGATCCGCTGGGGGAGTATGCGGCAAGAAGTCATGATGTGGCAGCTTTGCGGGAAGAGAAACCTATTTCCATAGGACAATAGAGGCTCCAGGGCTATGGTGCCTCCCACAATTTGTTGCCTAAATATGATCTTGCACTTGGAGTGACTATCTAGTGCCACACATTTAAGTCATTTGCCAGTGTCCCCCTTCTTTGCTCCATGATGTCCATAATCCTGTACTTAGCTCAAATACAGTCAGTCTTCACTGTGGTTGGATTTTGTGTCTGTTTCACTAATTTGCTGAATGTGTTCTTAAGCCTCGTATCACACCCTTTGTACTGTCACAGTGACTTGTAGGTTCAAGTTCCTAGCTAGGATTGAACAGGGCCACTCCTTTGCCACCTTTTTATTATATTATTATTAGTGGTAGTAGTAGTATTTGGTGGTATCAGGCATCAAACTCAGGACTTTGTGCTTGCCAAGCAAACACTTATTCCACAGAGCTATCTCCCACCCCACCCCCGGTCTTGTTTTTAGTGCTCTTCCTGTACACAAGTGTGTCTGTCCCCCACTCCGTCTATTGCCATGTTTTCTCCAATGTGTGCCTTTTGTGGGTGACTCCTCTACTTAACACGCTCCCCAAGCACAGTGCTGAGGAAGTGCTATCTCATACTGTGAAGCACGAGGGGAGCACAGTTCACCGGTGGAGAAATATGCTAGAGAACTTCTGTCCAGGCATAAGTCATAGCACTGCTGGCCATGTGCTCAGGGTTGATGAATCAGCTACATGTATGAGCTGTGTCCTGCACAGCAATGCACAAAAGGCAAGGTCAGGTGTGGGTTGATTAACCAATGAAAGTGCTTTGATGAGGGGTCCCAGGACCTGAATCCTGCATTTCCCCTAAAGCGCTGATTCGGTGCTTATAAACTCAATACCTTCTTAGGCTATATTGACCAAGAGAGTGAAGCTGAACAAATCACCTTCACTGACATTAAGGATTGCTAGTGAGTTTCAGAAACAAAGGGATGGACACGCCTATCAGGGCAACAGGGATTGATTTTTTTTTTTTCTTAGGGAAGCACTTATTGCACAGAGCCATCTCCCCGCCCCAAAGGCTCTATTCTTTTTTTTTTTTTTTTTTTTTTTTTTTTTTTTTTTTTTGAGACAGGGTCTCACTATGCAGTTCAGGCTGGCCTTACACTCACTTTGTAGCTCAGGCTGGTCTCGAACTCACAACAATCCTCCTGCCTCAGCCTCCCAAGTGCTGGGATTACAGGCCTGTGCCACCACGTCTGGCCTATCAGGGCAACAGAGCAGAGCCCAGAGCTACAACTGCAAGAGCAGATCTCATTTTAACTTTTTAACAAACTTACAAAAGCAACCCAAAGAAGGAAAGATAGTTTATTCAAAAATGGTGTCAGAGCAACTGCTTTTAAAATACCAACTAAAAGGTTCAATACTTAGGAATAATTCCAATAAAAAAATATTAAAGGCTCATAGACTGAGCTACAGAGTCATCGCTGAAAGAAATTGAAGAAAACTGATTAGAAAGACACCCATGTCCACTGATAGTGAAATGCCCTTCATTAGGATGTTGAGCTATTGTGAAACGGATTCAGGCCCAGCGAGATAGCACAGTGGACTAACCGCCTGCTTTGGCAAGCACAGGGACCACAGTTCGATCCCCAGTTCCACATTCCTTGCCGGCTCTGTCCCTGGGGTGTGCTGAGCCCGAGACTGAGTTCAGGCATGGTGGTGCTGTAATCCCAGCACTGGGGAGGCTGCAAACACAAGGATCACGACAAGTCCAAGCTGTGTAGTGAGACCCTGTACCAAAGACAAAAATGGACACACACACACAGAGACACACACACACACACACACGCACCAAATAACCAAGATTCAATGCAAGGGGCATTACAACCCCAGCAGCCTTTCCCACAGAAATGGAGAAGTCAGCCAATTTTGAAATTCATGTGGGACTGCAAGGGACTCCTGAATGGGAAAAGTGGTCTTGAACAAGAATAATAAAGTTGGGAGACTCACACATCCAAGCTTATAAATTTATTACAGGATATGCTAGGTACCACAGCACATACACATAGATCTACAGAATTAGTACAGAAACAGCTTTGCAGTAACCCTTATACGTGTAGTCAATTTTTTTTTTTTTCCAGGACTGGGATTGCACTCAGGATCCTGCGCTTGCCAGGCAAACGCTATTCTACTAAGCTATCTCCCCAGTCCCTGTGTGGTCAATTGGTTCCTTTCAGTTTCCTTTGGTTTTTGGCCAGCTCAGCCCACCCTGGGGGCTGAGCAGGTGTGCCATGTGGTGCTGGAGGTCGAGCTGCGGTCCCCTGCGCCTGCCTCAGCTTGCTGAAGGCGCTGTAGGCCACTGAGCCATCTCACCGGCCCCTCAGTTGATCTCTGACCAGGACGCTAAGTACATTAAACGAGTGATGGAGCCTTTCCAATGAACTTTAACTGGATCAAGGAACTAGACACTGGAGCTAATACTATTAAACTTTTAGGAGAAAGTACTGGAAAAAAACTTCAGGACAGTGACTTTGGCAATATCGGCATTGATATATTACCAACAGTATAAATAACAAAATATAAAATATTAAAATTTAATATTTCAACAACAGTTGCTGTACTGTATGATGTTATCACTCAAATTAGTTGTTCAGGTTATGAGATATAATCCTGCAAAATTAAATAAAAGCAAAACAACAAAAAAGTTTCAAGAAAGAAAAAGGAAAAAGAAAAAATTAACTGTGTCTTATTTTGTATTGTTTCTAATGGTGTTTTGATATGTTGTATTCTTTAAAAATTTAAGGAAAAAGGAATTAAATATTTCAAATGTATTGAAAAAATATTTTTTAAATTTATCAAAATGAAGAATTTTATATATTGAAGGCTGGGAAGATAGCTCAGTAGAATTAGTGCTTGCCTGGCAAACTTAGGGTCCTAAATTCAATCCCTGGTACTGCTAAAAAATAAAAAAAAAGGAAAGAAAGAAAGAAAGAAAGAATTTTATATATTGGGCCAATGCAATAGCTCGTCGCCTGCTTAGGCAAGCTTAGGCAAGTATGCAGGGACTATGTTTGATCCCCGACACCACATGCCACTCCAGCCCGGCTCCCAAGGTGGGCTGAGCTGGCAAAAAACAAGAAAAGAATTTTATATATCAAAGGATACGATCAAGGCAACTTACTAAATGGATGAAAATATTTGAAAATACATATCTAATGAAACATTAAAATTCATGGATATGTAGAACACCTACAGCTCAATGACAAGAAACAATTTGAAAGATAGGCAAAATATATACACAGATACATACTAAAAAACATGAAAGGATAAACCTGAAAAATCTGACTACTTGAAAGTTGTCAATTTTTTTAGCGTACGTGTTAGTGTCAGAGAAGTTTACACTGCAGTCGCTTCCGTGTGGGTGGTGTAGCTATTAATTTCTACACACTTTTTGTAACCAGTGTTTGCAAAGATAAGTATTTTAATGGCTGCAAGCTGAAGTTTCCCAAAAGGAATGAAGGCAAATTTATATATTTTTTCAAAATGTCAAGAATAATAATAAATTTTAAAAAAGAAATTAAGAAAAAAGAATTATCACATGAAAAAATAAGTCAAAGTGTCAATTCTGGATGATTATACAACTGGTTGCTCAAATTTGTCCATTTTTCTCAAATAATGTAAGATTGTCTTCACTTTTTTAAAAGTATTTAGTATAAGGTCTACAGGGTCTGCAGGCTCTCACTACGTAGGTTGATTCATGGTGATCCTCCTGTTTTCAGCCTCCCAAGCACTGGGATTACGGTCATGCGCCACTGTGCTCTGTCTGTCGCCATCTCAGTGCGCCCCAGGGACGGGGCCAGCACAGCACACTGGGGATCAAATCTTGGACCCTATGCCTGCCTAAGCAGGCGCTTTAGTCCTCTGAGCTATCTGCCCAGTCCTACTTCATTTTTTTAAATAGAGGATGTAAAGACTGATACTTTCCCAATTTAAAAGTTCAAAAGGCATATGATACTAAATTATTATCAATTTTATGCCCTCAGTAACTCTATGCACTAAAGATTTTTTTTTGGTAGAACCTGGGATTGAACTCAGGCCCTTGCACTTGCCAGGGAAGCACTTATTCCACTGAGCCATCTCCCCGGCCCCCAAAGATTTTGAATGAGATTTCAATTCTGGTTTTACCAACAAATGTAAAGTATCTAGAGACTAAATAACTTAGTATTCCATATATCATTGAAATTTTGTACTCTGTTTGAAACTTAAGGTTTCCTTTGTCTCTCACACTGTTTAATTGCATGCATCCCACAACCTGGGAGCATTTGACCGGCAGCTGTGTCATTTGCTAATCATCAAGAAACTTACTGGCTGGGGAGATGGCTCAGTGGAGTAAGCACTTCCCTGGCAAGTGCAAGGGCATGAGTTCAATCCCCAGTTCTTACAAAAAAAAAAAAAAAGAAAGAAAGAAAGAAATTTACCGTGTTTGTGTAACAAAACAGTACCACTGTTGGTGCTGTAAACATTCACTGATAGCAGTTAATATTCACAAGGGATGCTCCTTCCTTAATATTAATGATTCTATAACAACTGTTCAATCTTTAATCTTTTCTTTTCTTTAATGTATTTGGTACAGGGTCTACAGGGTCTCACTATGTAAATAGGACTCGTAGTGATCCTCCTGTTTTCAGCCTCCCAAGAGCTGGGGTTACAGGCACATGCCACAATGCCCAGTCTCAATCCCTGTCTCAGGGAGCCCCAGGGGCGGGGCCGGCAGGGCAAATACAATTCGGTAAAATTTTGTGCTCGTTAAAACTAGATCCCTTGCATTTTTCTAAGAGCATTCTTTTGTTCTCTTGCACTAATTTGTTTGCTCTGGGGATAAACACTTCTCTCCATTACCATAAGCTTCCATGGGTGACTGTATTCTTGGTAACTAAATCAGGGCTTCTAATTGTGAACCCAAACAACCATCTTTGTCTGTAGTGGTATTATTAACAGTTGGTAGTGCTGGGAAAATATTTTCCCAGAATTGACAGAGATATTTTATTTGGACCTAGGTTACCTAAGGTTAAGCTTTTAAAAGTTTAGCAGCCATATTCAGGTTCTTATATTTCTTTTGTTGGTCCAAATGAACCAGAAAGCATAGTTCATGTTGTCTATGAGGCTTTTAAATGAAAACATCAGTAAAAACCTCTAGAATTATTACTTTTAATTATTTTTCTGCATTATAGAACTGTTGAAAGTAAAATATTGATTCTTTGATTTTTTTTTTTTTAGTAACACAAGAAATCTATATAGCACAGACAATATTATAAATAATTCATTCATTCATTGAGTTTAAACCAACCAGGAGGAAAATAACAATACCATTATTATTTTTTTTTTTTTAATCCTTTTTTTGGTGGAACCGGGAATTGAATTCAAGCCGTTGTGCTTTCCAGGGAAGCATCTACTCCACTGAACCATCTCCCTGGCCCTAAGAATACCATTATTCATATGCCCTGTCCACGTAATGTTTCAGCAAGAGATCGTGTATGGGACACTGGTTCTGTGAGATTATAAAATGCAGTGACAATGTAGCCATTTTATTTTTTTGGCAGAACTGGGGATTAAACTCAGACCCTTGCGCTTGCCAGGGAAGTGCTTATTCTACTGAGCCATTTTCCTGGCCCTCATTGTGGCCATTTTAGTTTGTACTAGCTTTGATAATTATGTGAAGTATTACTCACCTTGGCTATGGCTTTCTGGAAAGCTCATTTAAAAATATTCACTGAGGCAGGGGGGCTGGCAAGATAGCTCAGCAGACTAAGCGCCTGCTTTGGCAAGTGCAGGGACCAGGATTCAATCCCTGGTTTCATATGTTATGCCAACCCCACCCATGAGGCACACTGAGCCAGCGACAAAGTCCTGGCATGGTGGTGCATGTGTGTAATCTCAGCTCTGAGGAGGCTGAATACAAGAGGATCATTATGAGTCTGAGCTGTGTAGTGAGACCCTGTACCAAATAAATAAATATATATATTCACTGAGAAAACATAATTTGAATTCATGATGATTATGTCAATACTTCAAAATATTTCATTTTTTCATGATTCTATTTGTAAATTGAATTGGATAGAGCCAAATCAAATTTCCTCTCAAGGGCAATATTGAACCCAGTCATTGAACTTGATTCAATTCCTATCCAACTCATTTTGCAACCAGAATGATGGAAAGCATGAAGTTCATAAACCAAGGCACCACCGTACCGTAATAACACATGCCCGGGAGGCTGCAGGGAAAATGGTGTATTTCTACATTGTTGGTGGGAAAGTAAACTACTGCAACCAGTATGGAAATCTAGGGATTCTAATAGAATGCAATCTTCTACTGATAGGTTGAAATTATAGGAAATGGCTAATATGGAAGTTGGAATTCAAAAATGTAGATAATAGAAAACACGTTTTGCAGATGTGAAGGAGACAAAGAAATGGGGATAGAGGGAAGTGAGGGAGGGAAGAAGAGGAGCAGAACCGGGAATTGAACTCAGGCCCTTGTGCTTGCCAGGCAAGCGCTTATTTTACCGAGCTATCTCTCCCCAGCCCCACATGCATATGTTTTCTAACACGAAAACTTGTGCAATTCCTACTGTGTTTAATTAGACATTATTTTCAGAAAAAATCCTATTTCATTGAACTAATTATGTGTGAGGGACCTGCCACACTTCAGGGAAATAACTCATATAATTAAGGGTTTTTATTGTGCAAGTGTCGCGTTTGGAGTTTGTCTGAGGAGACCAACCAAACAAAGGTCATATTAGTAAGTGGCTAGTGGCCTTTAAAATTTGGAAATATTTACTTAGATCATTTTGAACAATTAGGATGATAGCAAACAAGGTCTTTGATGAGTTCAGATTTCTTTCATTTTATCCAGATCAAGGCGGAGTTCATAGTATGCATATACTGAACTGTATAATTAAGAATACATATGTATATCATTTAGGAAATGTGCTCTATTATCTCTGGCCCAGAGGAAGT